>LR549278.1:0-201370 GCA_900536415.3 Caenorhabditis sp. 38 MB-2015 | reverse complement strand
TTTAGGTTAGGTCCCACTAATAGAATTGTGTTAGAATTATAGTTTTGTTTTTCCCCTAGGTTCCGTCCCCTTAGTTTAACTTTTTGTTTTCTAGGCTAACTTCCTTGTGTCGCCGGGACGGCTTCTTTCCAGGAGGGGGTAGTAGCTATCTCCAAAAGGTGAAGAAGACTGATTGGCACACAACGCGTCACCCCCTGCATCACTGACGCATAACGCGGTTTTGCTGACGCACATTAGGTTTTAATTTATTTTTTTTTTATCTAGAAAAAGATTTTCTAGACTCGTTTTTAGTTGTTATTGCTACTTTTGTTGTATCAATTGTTGTTTTTGTTGCACCCAAATAAATTTGGTGTGACAACCGTCTCGTTGATTGTTCGAAAGGTTTGAAATCAAACCTCATCCGTGTATTTGGCGACACTGCGCATATTGGTTACCCAAAAAGGGAACTGATACTAGAAGAAGAAGAACTTCTGTTTTCAGCCTTCTTTTGGGACTGCTTAGCTCTAAGCAGACCCAAAAATAAAGCATCTGATACAGTTTTTCATGCTGATCAACATCATGTAATTTATTTTCGCTGAGCTCAGCGAAGAAAGCTGAAAATTGTGCTCAAAACTTGCTCTGAAAGTAGGGTTTTAAAGTCGGGCAAACGGGTGGCCCTTTTGCCCTTTTACCCGTTCTCTCTTACCCCCGATAGCCCGTTCGCCCGAATTGTTTCCCGTTATTTGTTGCAATAACGATATAAACAGTGTTGAACAGGCAAACGGGAGAATGGGTGCGGGCAAACGGGTGAACGGCCGTATGGGCGTTAGGGCAAACGGGCGAAAGGGCAAACGGGTCGCTCGTTTACCCCGTTTGCCCTAACCCCCAGTTGCCCGTTCGCCCGAATTTTTTCACGTTTTTTGTTGCAATAATGTTATACACAGTATTGAACAGGCAAACGGGAGAATGGGCAAATGGGCGCGGGCAAAAAGACGTTCTAAACGTCGGGCGAGCGGGCGGCCTTTTTGCTCGCTACATGAAACGCCCGTTCGCTCGCGCCCGTTCGAAATTTTGCCTGTTTGCCCTTTCGCCCGCGCCCGTTTGCCATTTCGCCCGATTTTTTTCACGTTATTTGTTGCAATATTGTTATAAACAGTATTGAAACGGTAAACGGGAGAATGGGCGCGGGCGAACGGACGAAAGGGCAAACGGGCGCGGGCAAAAGGGCGAACGGGCGATTTTTCACAAGCTTATCTTAAAGCTTGAAATATCTTTCAGGAACTCAGGCTTACTGTAGTTTCCGTTTTTATCACGACAAAAATTCCAAAAAACACAAAACACTTCATTCATTCAATCAATCAATAATAACCCCTATTACAAACTTTTCTTCTGTTCCTGTTGATCTCTTTACATGTAAACTTAGTCACCCAATGATCATTCACGATTTTGTCACAATCCAGAAGCTTCAAGGTACATCTAGATGCTTCCAATGTGCTCGGCGCCAAAAATAGGACGAAAAATAATATGAAGAGAATAAAACGCATCGTTTTGATGGCTGACTAACTGGTTGAATATGAATTGCTCAAGGAAAAAACTTTTAACCTCATAAAATTCGGGAGCACCAAAATGAAATTAAACATCAAAAGATCGAAATTGAAATTCACAAAAACTTCATTTTTCAACAATTTTCCTCCAAATACCGTTTGGCATAGTCATTTCTAGCCTTACAGGTCGTCTGGATGTAGTAATTGGAAGATTTACAATCCAATAATGTTGAGTTGCATTGAATATCCTCTTTGGTAAAATTATTAGCGGATATTGTTAAGAAAATTGAGCACAAGAAGAAAAAAGTGAAGAAAATCTTCATTTTTGGTCGATTCAATTCACAGAAGTTTCACGAAGAATATACAGACTCATAAATATAAACAATTTTGCAGACATATATGCAAAATTCTGTGTGAAAGATGTACAAAACTTTGCATGATCCAGGTTTTATCATTTGGCATGCGTTGCGGTTGTGCGTCGCATTTTTTTCGCGGCTAACTAATGTGTTCTAAGATTCTAGCATGCTAAATTACGTTTCAGGAACGCTCTATTGATAATCTGCAAATTTTTGCTCTGAAAATGAAAAAAAGGTTGATTTTCAATGTCAAATTCAAATTATGCTTGTAAAACTACCTCATCGAACTTTTTGTTTCATCTTTTCTGAAAGCTTATTTTCAATCATTCGTTTTTTTTCGTTTGATACTTTAAAAATTGCCTGTGCAACTTAAAATACGTTTCAAAAAGAGCATAATATTTTTCAATTTTGGACTACTACTATCCAATACTATTTGTCTTATGTTCCAAATTCAATCAGAATTAGGTTCTAATTTATTTTCAGCATATGATGTTTTCACAACAGAGTTTTCATATAAAAATCCCAAAAAAATACGTTTGAACTCAGAAAACTTGGTTTTAGGAGCCTATTCTGCATCAAAATCACAAAAAACGGGAAAAACCCTGTCTATCAGAATTAGGAGTGACGAACTGGGCCTATTTTCAGCCCAGTTGGATAGGTTCCAATTCGACATCCCTGTCCAGCTCAAAATACGTTTCAACCAGAACATAACATATTTTTCCAAAAATTCCAAATCAGTTAAATCATAGGATATTTTCAAAGCCCGAGAAAATTTCCATCCGGATACCAAAAACTCGTTCGAATTGAGAAAATTCGTTTTTATGAACCCGAGTTCGTCGATTTTACATCAAAAAACCGGTAAATCCAGAAAAATAGGATACAATGATGTCTGACAGAATTAGAGGTGTCGAACTGGGCCTATTTTCAGCCTAAGTGGATAGGTTCCAATTCCACACCCCTGTTCAGCTCAAAATACGTTTCAAAAAGAGCATAATATTTTTTCGAACGGTTCGAAATCAGTTAAATTGGCAGTAATATTATCCAATCCTATTTTTCTTAGGTTCCAAGTTCAATCAAGAGCAGGTTCTAATTTTTTTTCAGCATAGGATAGTTTCACAGCAGAGTTTTAATATCGAAAACCTCTAAAAATCCCGTTTGAACCCAGAAATTGTGCCAGTTTAGTGTTTTCTGAACCATTTTTTCATCTAAATCGCAAAAAAACGAGAAAAATAGGATACAATGATGTCTAACAGAATTAGGGGTGTCGAACTGGGCCTATTTTCAGCCCAGGTGGATAGGTTCCAGTTTTACACCTCTGTCCAGCTCAAAATACGTCTCAAAAAGAACGTAAGGGTTCTTAGGCACTTAGATTCCGTTCCTGATACAAAAAAACTCGAAAAATTTCGTTCCAACAGATAAAACTTGGTTTTTAAGCCCACTTTTTTATCAAAATCACAAAAAATCTCACCCATCCGATGTATTTTGCATCATCCAGTAACCATACCGGGTCTTGACACGAACATTCTCAATCTCCTGTCCTTCCGAGAAAACGCAAATCAGGCAGAACAAGAATACAATATTAAAGGCAATAGTCATTTTTCGCGAATTTTTGGCCAACCGTAACCCGGCGAAAAAACCAATAAACAATGCAATGATAACAAGACAAAAATTGGGACTCGTCTTTGGTTATCTAGAAATGAGAATGATTGTTTGGCTCTTCTGCGCGTCTCCTCTTGTCAATGCCGCATATCAATCATTTTGTCACCCGTTGAGCAGTTGTTATGTGCAAGATAATCTTTGATTTATTTCTCAAAAGAGTTATATTATAAAGAATGAGTTGAAGAAAATGTATAAATTTAGGTATATATATAAAACATGGTTTTTTGGGGGTTGGTGAACAAGAAGAGATCACAAAATACATCAACTGGGGCGAGGGATTCTGGGAATCAATTAGAATCGGTTGAAGCCAAAGTTACCGCCATTATTGGCACCATTGTTGAAAGCGCCACCACCACCACCACCGTTGTTGAAGTTTCCACCACCTTGTTCTGTAAATACCAGAAAATTAGGTGTTGCACTAAATTTAAGGTAACACTCACGCATTTGTCCATTATTTCCTCCTCCATTTTGGTTAGCAATCGCCTCATGGATCAAGTTCATAATACGATTCTGCAAATTGTCAACAGCGGTCGCGTCGCGGATTTGCTCCATTTTTCTCCACACCATCTTGCCGAACAACTCGTGAATGTTGCTGTTCTTGCCGAATCCGGGAACATCGACAGCATCCGGTCCTTGATTTACACTATTTTGTTGCTGAAATCAATAAAATTTTATTCCGGGGAATCAGGAATCATTTTCAAAAATATTTGTTTTTCGATTCTGGCTGAACTTCAGGGCGAAACCCCCCTATCAACCACATTCCGACTTCTTTCTCTCACATTCATATTTCCACCGATATTCACTCGTCCAACATTGGCAGCAGATGGTCCATTGTATTCTGAAAATAGGTTTTTTTGATTTGGGGTAAATTTTGAGAACATTAGCTTAAAAGTCCTAAAACGTCAGATATCGGGATCCAGAGTGGTTTTCTACATTTTTTCAGCATGCAAAGTTGACTGAAAATGAGATTTATCACATTTTTCATTAATTGTAACCTAGAACCTTTAAAGTGATTTCCCTTCGGTCAGAAGCTTCAAGCTTTTGCCTTTCTCTAGTTTACTACATTCATGGTTTACCGACAACGGTTCAATTTTGCACAAAAAGCATAACTATTTCTGAATCGAACTTCAAAGCCTAGCATAACCTGGAATATCCAGAAAATCATTTTTTACAAATTAAGCGCAGGGCTCTGCATTACCCCTATTTGGGGTTATGTCAAAAAGGTGAAAATTCAGATTTTTATATAGAGCTTGATTTTAGCTGACCCGATAGTCAAATTCTCAAATTTCTAGCTTTAGATATCTTCAAAGTCTTATTCTGAACAAGACTATCGAATATCGTATGATTTTCAAACAAGCTCGTATTTTTCAAGATTCTAGTTACCTTGACCATAATATTGATTTTTTCATGGTCTAGCGCTTTTTAGGCTTCAATTTCATGATTTTCGGATCACGTTCTTACTCCGGAACATTTTTTTATCATGCAAGTAATTATTCTTTGACAGTATTAGTCTTGAGAACGGATTATTGATTGAATTACTAATTAGGTTTTTTTTGAAATTCTTCTCAAGACTAATCCTATCACCACTTTCTTCTGGATCCGATAATCTGGTCCCTAATCTACATGAACCTCGCAGTATTTTTTTCCAAAACTAGTTGGACTGCTGAACGTTCAATAATAACACATGTCAAATAAAATGATAACTAGACCTGAAGATTGTATCGCATTTCTATTGCCGTTCTTCTGCAAACATGTTAATTCATCGAGATGTCCTGGGTAGTAGCACAAATAATTGGCTGCACAACAACACACTTTTTTCCAAGTGAGAGAGAGAGAGAGATGAGAAATAGAGAACGTGGTTGACGGGCGGGTTGGACCCGAAACTGTCAGTCAGTAGTAGAAAAATATAGAAATACAAAACCAGAAGAACGGTTAGGAGCCTTTTCAGGTCGTAAGAGCTCATTCGGCTCGAAAAAATGTGTTTTTTTTTTTTTTTTTGAAAGGGGAAGAAGAAAGAACTGTTCTAACTTCGAAACGAGACATCTTTTTAAACTGTCCAAGTCTTCTGGAAAATAGAACTTTAGGTTGCCTTTCAGCTATAAGAACCGTGAAATTGAAGACTTTATAGTCTCAACTCTTATAGAGCTTTCTGATGGAATTTTGCTTCTCAGCAACCAAGAAAAAATGGGAAAAGTATAAGATTTCGACTGTAAAAAAACTTGCCGGCTTGCGTCCATTGAAAAATTGATTTGGTGGGCCTTGCATTTGCTGCATTGGCATCATCGGCATCATTGGCATCATTGGTCCACCCATGAATGGTGGAATTGGCATTGGGCCACCACGAGGTCCTCCGCGATTATTATTATTGTTTTGTCCTCCATTATTCCGATTTCCCTTATTGTTATTTCCTTTTCCATTACCACCACCATTTTGTTGTCCACCGCGATTCTTGTTGGGGAAATTCTTCTTGTTGTTTCCTCCATTATTGTTATTTCCTCCTGATTGTCTTTTGATAATTTTTCCGTTGGCATCGACAGCAACTCCAGAAGATCCCATGGCGATTCTGAAGAAAAATAAATATAATTATCGGTTTGGAAAGTGTATAGTAGCTAGAAAAGAGGAAAAAGGGAAAAACAAACGAAAAACAAGTTGTGTCTCATCGATTGGCGTTCGTTGAAAGAGAATGCACAAAATGAGGAGGGTGAAAAGATTCGTGGTAAGACACTGGATGATGTGTGTTCGGGTGTTCCTTTAATACAAAGAACCGCTAATTTAAAAATGTGAAGTGGATTCGAGGAATTTTCAGTGGGATGAATCACGAGAAAAACATTCTTTTACAGAAAAATAGAAAATTTTAAAAACAATGGGAAATCAGTTGAATTTCACCCTGAATTCTAACATTTTTCAAAGAAAATAAAGTATTTTTCCTTGAAAAATTCTAATTTTTTATGAGAAATGAAAGATTTGAAAATAGAAAAAATCTTTTGAAATACACAAAATAAGAATTATCGCAAATTTTGAACGAGAAAAGTGCAAATATTTCACAATTACCATCCTATTCAATGCAATTTTGCTTCAGAAAAGACTTAAAACACTTACGTCTTAGAAAACAAGAAAAAGCCACGAAAAACAAAAATTTCTTGCGATTCCGAAAAAAAAAATCAAAAGACGAATTGACGCCTCAAGACTATTTTGAGAAAACAAACGCGCCTTTGAAAAATTATACGGTATTTGCAAACAATTTGACGCGAAAATACACAACTTTTCAATCTTTTGGGTCTGATAGTTTTTTTTACTTTTTCGAAAAAAACAATACTATTTTACCAGCTGTATTCGAATAAGAAAAAAAGAGAAAAACAAATTTTATTGGGGAAATTCTCCGCACTTTTTATGTGCATCTCTAATTCTCTCACTAGGCTTTTCCTATTTTTAGTCATTCGTCCACACACACTCACATACATGTAATATTTGTATATTTATTTATTTATTTATTCCGAAATCATTAAATTGTGCTCTGTTTTTTGATGCGAAAACAACTTTTCAGTTAAATGCTACACCTCCAAATTGGCACATAACATGTACACTGTTATTAGGTGGGTGTAAACCAAACATCGATGCTGATAACTACCTATAAATAGCATAGAACATAAATTCTCAAAGTTTGTTAAACCTTATTTTTTGTGATAAGTCTCCACGTAGTCAAAAGAAGAATCAAAAGAAGAAATTTCCCTTTCAGCCCACAGAACTTGCCGATTATTCAAATTTTCGTCACATTTTTTTATTTGTTATTTGCAAACCATGAAAGAGGTATGTTATCAAAAAATAAAATTTTCAGAACAGAGAAAAATCAATAAAAAAAAATTTCAGAATGTTTACCAATCCTGCACTATAGAAGGCATCGAATCTGAGAAGAAGACAAGGTTCAACTTCAAGGCCAAGGTTCAAAAGATTATCCCAAGCCTAGAATGGCTACCCAACTACAACTGGAAGGAGAACTTCCATGGGGACTTGATATCCGGTCTCACAGTGGGGATAATGCATGTCCCACAAGGAATGGCGTATGCTAGTCTAGCCGGGGTACCTCCAGTCATCGGGATGTACTCTTCTTTCTTTGCTAGCACCATTTACATGCTTTTTGGGACATCTAGACATATATCCATTGGAGTTTTTGCTGTGGCATCGATGATGGTTGGAGCAGCGCGGCTTCGTCTTGCTCCAGATGAGGGAGCCGGGAGCTATCCACTTGGCGAATATATTACACCAATGGTTTTTACAAGTGCCTTGACTCTACTAGCCGGGTTATTTCAGGTAGAATTTTTTTTACAAAAAGAGAAGTTTTTGAATATTTTTAACATTTAAAAAGCTCAAAAATTCAAAAAATTATAAAATTTCAGGTGAATTTCAATTTTCTAATTCGAAAAACAATCAAAATCGCTTACAACACATTGAAAAACAAAACAAAACATTTGTGCTACTTTTTTCAAAGAAAACTGGACAAAAAGGTGTTAAAACTTAACAAAATTTATAAATTCTAGATAATTTTCATACTATCTAACCATCTCTCACTTAAAAAATCGTCAAAGTCACTTACAATACCTTGAAAATCAAGAAAAACCAAAAAAAAAAGTTTTTTTCAATAAAAAAAAAAGAAAAGACGAAATGTCACTGCGTGACCATTTCGTAAATGCGAATGCGCCTTTAAAAACCATACGGTAGTTTCAAATTATTTGACGCGAAAATGCACACATTTTTAATTTTGTGGGTCTACTCTGATTAAAATCAACGATTTTCAGATTATTATGGGTATTCTACGTCTGGGTTTCCTCACTACATATTTATCCGACCCTCTCATTGCTGGATTCACTACTGGTTCAGCATTCCACGTCTTCACCTCTCAACTGAACAAAGTCATTGGTGTTAAACTTCCGCGACATGAAGGTGTTGGCATGATTCTGAAAATGTTACGAGATTTATTTTACTCGCTCAATAATGTGAATTATGTCTCTTTGGGGATTTCAATCTTCGGGATACTATTTTTGGATCTAGGCAAGACACTAATCAACCCAATGATCAAGAAATATTCACCAATACCACCACCATTGGAGCTCATCTTGGTGATATTTGGTGTGATTCTCTCAAGTATTCTGGACCTTCAAGATGCCTATAATGTCAGTATAGTGAACACCATTCCACGAGGGTTCCCAATCCCCACACCACCTCGTCTAGACATCCTTCCCGCCTTGATCCCTGACGCCATTCCAATCGCCATAGTTTGCTACATGTTCGTGATGTCAATGGGTAAACTATTCGCCAAGAAGCACAAATACAAGACCGACGCAACGCAAGAACTCTACGCTTGCGGGATCTCAGGGCTTATCTCATCATTCTTCCCAGTCTACCCAGTAGGAGCATCTCTTTCGCGGAGCAGTGTCTGCGAAATGTCCGGAGCAAAAACTCAACTCTACACCGTCTTCTCAAGCTCCTTGTTGTTAACCGTCATCTTGTTCTTAGGCCCATTCTTAGAACCCCTTCCAATGGTAGGTCAAAATCCCCGAAAAATTTCAGAAGTTAAATTTTCAGTGTATCCTCTCTTGCATCGTCATAGTGAGTCTGAAAGGGTTATTCCTCCAGATCAAAGATCTCCCAAGATTATGGAGGATAAGCAAATACGACTTTGTAAGCTGTCTATCTCTGAAATTTCTCTGAAAACAATTTCAGACAATCTGGCTAGTCGCTTGCTTTTCAACAATTCTTATCGATGTCACAACTGGTTTAGTCATTTCACTTGTTTTTTCGCTTTTCACTTTGGTTTTGAGGCAACAATGGTATGTTATAGATTTTTCAAAAAAGGATTTTCAGAACTATAAAATCTGGAAATGAGAATTCATAAAATTAAGTAGTGGTCACGTGAACTCCCTGTCTAGTTTTTTTTTGTTGAAAATGTGATAAATATAAAAGTGGTAAATAATAGTATCAAAATAATCAATAATCTTCGCGTGTACGTTTGGTCATGTGGTTAAGAGGAGTGCCTTTAAATCTGAAGGTCAAGGGATCGAATTCTTCCCTTGATAAATCAGGGCCTGATAGGGCCTAGACCAAAGCTACGGTCTGGACCTAAGTTAGGGCCTAGATCAGCTGGACATCACCGGGACCATTGGATATTAGGGACACTCAGGGTACCGGTAAGATGACAGATAATGACTCTAGAACAAAATGGTCTCAAAAATAGAAGATACTAAAAAATCCCGGTGTAGGAGAAACGGAAAAACCAATGTATGTCCGGCCTGAAGTACAGTAGGCCTGACCTGAAATAAAGTAGGTCTGGCCTGAAATACAGTAGGCCCGATTTGAAGTATAGTAGGTCGGCCCTAACAAGAGCCCCAAGACAGGTCGAGAATGGGCCTAAATAAGAACATATTCAGAACGGGCCTCAAAAATAACAAATCTAGAACGAGAATCAAGAGTTCAGATTCAGAACCTTGAGCATGACAGGCCCAGTAGAACGGTACTCAAGATAATCATGTACAGGACGGGCCTCAATGAGAACATCAGAATCAATACGAGCCTTAATGGGATTATTTCCAGAATAAGCCCAAAAAACTAGGTCAAACAGTACCTCCAGAATAACAGGTCAAGAACGGACCTTGAGAATGACAGGTTCAGAAAGAGCCTCAAGGATGGTAGGTCTAGAACAGGACTCTAGATGAACATGTTCAGAGGTTCAAAACAGAGCCTAACAATGACAAGGCCCCCAATTAGAAGGTAACAGGCCTCAAGATGAACAGGTTCAGAACGGGCTTCAAGAATAATAGGTCTAGAAAAGGACCTCGAGAACTACAGGGTCTAAACGGGCCTAAATGGAAGCATGTCTAGAACAAGCCTGAAAATTTCACATTTTTCAATTCCCATAACTTTTCAGGCCCACATTCTCCTCATCTCTTCTCATCGACGACACTCCCCGCCAACAAATACCCGAAAACGTGGAAATAATGCGATTCGGCGCCCCCCTCAACTTTGCCAACGTCACCCTGTTCTCCGATAAAATGTCCGAAGCCATCTCCAGAACTCCAGACGACTCTCGAATCATTATTATTGATTGTGCTCCAATCTCCTATGTGGATAGTATGGGTATCGACGCTATCAAAGATGCCTACCTGGATGGGCAGAAGGCCAATATATCGATTTTCTTCTGCAGTTTACCGGATGCGGTGCTCTCTGTTCTCCGACTAGATGAACAATTCAACTCGCTAGTACCTCAGGGGATATTCTTCCCATCGATTGATCGATGTCTTCTCAGCAATGTATAATTTATTATTATTATTAATATTATAATATTCTCATAATTATGTGTCTGGGGTTAAATATATTAAATTAGTAGAGATCGGGGCAGTTTACAATCACACATACATAAATCGAAAAATCAATAAAACCATAGATTTCTCAAGAAAGCGCTCCTTTGTGATTCAAGAACTCCATCAATGTCTCGATTTCCAGGTTGATGTTGGCGGTTGCGCGGCGAATTCGCTGCGCAATCTCGTCCGTTTCGCAATCGTCGAATGAACGGCCGCAGAATGACGCAACCATTGCTTGCGCTTGTGCGTCTTCGCTGAAAAATATATAGGATGTGAAGGGTGGAGTGTGAGATTGATATTTGTTAGTAGCAAAAATTTGATTATGGTACTGTACAACATTGATCTAGAGTTTGATACGGTGAGTCTATGGGGTACTGTAGTTTAGATACACTTGCGTTTGACGCAGTTGAAAGCGTAACTTCACCGCAAACTTTCGGTCTTCAGAATCAAATAAATAGGATTCAGAATCAGGTTTTTAGAATCTAATCACTAGGATTCAGAATCTCATCACTAGGATTCAGAGTCAGGTCTTCAGAATGTTATCACTAGGATTCAGAATAATGTCTTCAGAATCTAATCACTAGAATTTTAGAATCAGGACTTTAGAATCTAATCACTAGGATTCAGAATAAGGTCTCCAGAATCTCATCCCTAAGTTCTAAAATGAGATCTTCAGAATCTAATCACTAGGATTCAGAATCAGATCTTTAGAAGCTGTTTCAGCGCGTCGTGTTTCAGCGCTTTTATTGACCCGAAGAAAGCACAGCAACCCGAGGTAGAGTAACCCGATGAAAGTACAGTAACCAAAAGTACAGTAACCCGATGAAAGTACAGTAACCCAACGTACAAGAACCCTACCTCAAGCCCCTCTCAAAATCAGATTAATACAAAGCCAACAAAACAACATAAAAATTGCGAGTGTTCGGGACTTGCGTCGTGCAAAAGAATCTATTGATTTGTTTTTTTTTTGGATAGCGAAAAAAAGCGGGAGAAGCTACCTGGCCACTGACACATGTGATCCACTCTTCTTATTGCCATCCGACGACGACGAGCGAAGCAATTTGTCGCGCAGCTCGTGAAGATCTATGAAGCTTCGCCGTTTTGATGGGGTTGATCGGATTTTGTGCGGGGTGGCTGTTAGGTCGAGCTAAACATAGATTTTTAGTTAAATATGTGTATTACTGTGTACTATCAAGTCTTCAGAATCTTATCACTAGGATTCAGAATCAAGTCATAAGAATCTAACAACCAGGATTCAGAATCAGGTCATCAGAATCTAATCACTAGGATTGAGAATCAGGTCTTCAGAATCTAACAATCAGGATTCAGAATCAGGTCATCAGAATCTAATCACTAGGATTCAGAATCAGGTCATCTGAATCTAACGACCAGTATTCAGAATCAGGTCTTCAGAATCTAATCACTAGGATTCAGAATCAAGTTTTCAGAATCAAACAACCAGAATTCAGAATCAGGTCATCAGAATCTAATCACTAGGATTCAGAATCAAGTTTTCAGAATCAAACAACCAGGATTCAGAATCAGGTCTTCAGAATCAAACAACCAGGATTCAGAATCAGGTCATCAGAATCTAACAACCAGAAATCAGAATCAGTTCTTCAGAATGTTATCACTAGAATTCAGATTCAGGTCTTCAGAATTTAACAACCAGGATTCAGAATCAGGTCATCAGAATCTAAAAACCAGGATTCAGAATTAGGTCTTTAGAATCTAACAACCAGGATTCAGAATCAGGTCATCAGAATCTAATCACTAGGATTCAGAATCAGGTCTTTGGAATCTAATCCCTAGGATTCAATAAAAAGGTCTTCAGAATCTAAAAACCAGGATTCAGAATCAGGTTTTCAGAATCAGGTCTTCATAATCTAACAACCAGGATTCAGAATTATGTCTTCAGAATCTAACAACCAGGATTCAGAATTAGGTGTTTAGAATCTAACAACCAGGATTCAGAATCAGGTCTTTAGAATCTAATAACTAGATTTCAGAATTATGTCTTCAGAATCTAACAACCAGGATTCAGAATCAGGTCTTCAGAATCTAACAACCAGGATTCAGAATCAGGTCATCAGAATCTAATCACTAGGATTCAGAATCAGGTCTTTGGAATCTAATCCCTAGGATTCAATAAAAAGGTCTTCAGAATCTAAAAACCAGGATTCAGAATTAGGTCTTTAGAATCTAACAACCAGGATTCAGAATCAGGTCTTCAGAATCAAACAACCAGGATTCAGAATCAGTTCTTCAGAATGTTATCACTAGAATTCAGATTCAGGTCTTCAGAATTTAACAACCAGGATTCAGAATCAGCTCTTCAGAATCTAACAACCAGGATTCAGAATCAAGTCTATAGAATCTAATAACTAGATTTCAGAATTATGTCTTCAGAATCTAACAACCAGGATTCAGAATTAGGTCTTTAGAATCTAATAACTAGATTTCAGAATTATGTCTTCAGAATCTAACAACCAGGATTCAGAATTAGGTCTTTAGAATCTAGAAACCAGGATTCAGAATTAGGTCTTTAGAATCTAACAACCAGGATTCAGAATCAAGCCTTTAGAATCTAAAAACCAGGATTCAGAATTAGGTCTTTAGAATCTAACAACCAGGATTCAGAATCAGATCTTTAGAATCTGATAACTAGATTTCAGAATTATGTCTTCAGAATCTAACAACCAGGATTCAGAATCAGGTCTTCAGAATCTAACAACCAGGATTCAGAATCAGATCTTCAGAATCTAACAACTAGGATTCAGAATCAGGTTTTCAGAATCTAATCACTAGGATCCAGTATCAGGTCATCAGAATCTTATCACTAGGATTCAGAATCAGATCTTTAGAAGCTAATCACCTGTTTCAGCGCGTCGTTAAGATCTCCACATTTTGTACGTAAATCAGAGAAATGTAGAATAGTGTCCTTGACGATTTCATGAATCTCAGCTACCCAGAACTTCATCGAGAGCCCGAGAGCTCTTCGACACTCATTGATAAAGAGCTGCGATTGAGCGACAGCCTTGTCTAGATGATGATTATTCCATAGTTGTAAATAGTCGCCCTTATGATCTACATGTGGACTCCAATCCATGATAGAGCACCAGTCCTTCATCAAAAGTGGCTCGACTTTGATACCAGCCTGAAGCATACATAAAATACCCTGCTTAGTGTACAAATCTCCTCGATTCAAATGCGGATATAAGAATTTGACCGTCATTTTCACATCCACTTTTTTGATTTCTTTTCGAACTTTGCTCAGGAGCAAGCCAAGCAGCTTTGCGCACGCTTTATTGCTTTTACACTCGTCGACCACTTCACATTTCGGCTCACAATCTTGATGAAAACACGGAGACTTGGACACGAAAATCTGGATCTCGTGTAGATCCACAGTGTACTTTGATATCAAGTCATAGATCGCTGCCACGAGTTGCTCCTCAACATGCGGCTCCCCCTTGGATTCGTGATAAAAGTCACCACGATACACATAATCTTCACCTATTAGAGTAACTATCAGCCCGCTTGACTCGTGTTTGTGCTCCAGAAAACAGTTTTGAACGTGTTTAGGGATGGAGAACTTGGAGGCGCCATTGGTGCAATCGCCGGCGCATTTGCAGGCGGCTGAGCAGAATCCGTAGACGGTTCGGCATGCACATTCCTTCTTGACACATTGCTTTTTGCCTTTCGCGCATTGACATCCGGAAGTGGGTTTGGCGACCTTGGCAAGCTTCTTTGGTGGCTCCTGGAAAAATGAGTGGTTTGGGAGGGATCACTGGTTTATCCAAAATACTATATATATTTTTTTGGACCCTCAATTTTGGGACCTTATTTGTATTTGGGTGCTCTTATTGGAACCAGGGGTTCTGTATATATTCATGTACCCAAAAAAAATCCGTACATCACCTTAAAATACTGTGTAGAGTACTATAGTTTAAATATATCTCAAACTTAATTGAGAATAAGAAGTGCGCAAAGTTCACTAGTCCCGTTAAAAAATCGATAAATGTATCTTGAAAAATTAGAAAACCTGAGAAATTAGAGAAAAAAAAATCATATTTGAATTTTTATATTGAAATATTAAGGAAGGTATTAACAACAAGAGCCCATTTAAAGATAGTTGAAAAAATAAAAAAATCTTCTGATATTCGAATTTTTGGTGAATTTAGGTCGAATAGTTGAGATCGCACTGTGACGATTCTCAAAAATCGCAAGAATAGAAATCGCCAGAAAATAAAAGAGAATTTGAAAAATATAACATTGTGCTTTGAATGGTAACCCAATCCACTCGAAAAGTCCCAAAGATCCTAAAGCCAAGGTTGGAAAAAAACATATAAGGGATAATGAGCATTGTCAAAGTGATATTAGCCACAAGAGCGCATGCTTGAAGTTGGAAAAGAGCGAATCTAGCGTTATTCAACTTCTGATCAGATATTTTCCAGATAATATATAATGTATAGACAGTTATTATTGTTGAGCCAAAACCAAGGGATAAAAATACGAGTTTGATAAAAGAAATCCAAAGAAAGGGGGTTCACATTGGGTATAGTTAGTGAGATGATAAGTTTCCATGTTAAACTGGACTGATTCTGAGTTCTAGTTGGTTTTCAGTTGCTCGATAAATTTCACCTGCTTTAGTTTGTTATTAGAAAAAAACGAGTGTTTGACATTATTTTATGTTATGAACAAAGAATCAGTAATTATGTATACTATGTAGAACAATCAGGTGAGCTGATGAGCTTAGTAATATCCCTAAGGGATAATGAGCACTGAGAGTTGGATATCATCATGCTTGAAGTTGGAAGAGCACAAATTCAAAAGGAAATCTAGAAAAAACATTTTTTCACAATTTTCGCTGTGATACATCGCATACAACACAACCCGGCAACTGTCGGTTGTTTGCTTTAACTAAAAATTGATCTTGGCATTATCCTGAACATTACGTAACTATATATTACCCCATATATATTGTCTACTTACATATAACTTCATTTCTACCAATGAATACTCGATCAATAACAACCTCCTTATCATTATTTTTCTTGAAAATCAATCTCATTGTATACTCCCGATATACTTTATGGGAGCAGATTATAGAAATCGACGAAGCTGTGGAATGTAGACCAAGTGCGATAAATGATACACAAGTTAGGCTCTGATTAAAATAATCGATAAAAATCGAGAATACACATAAAACTAGTGGTAAAGCTATGATGAAGAATGGGACCATAACTTGGAGAAACATGCTCAACAAAAACATCTTTTGCATCTTCCGTGTAGCTGGGGATAATTTAGTGTCAACTGAGAAGACTAGATGCCACACAGCGTGGAAGAGAAAGCCCGCGCCTTGGAGACCTATCAAGAATAAACTGGTGAAAATCGAAGTTGCTGCTAGCATTGGGCGCATTGTTGTCACATGGGTCATTGGGGAGAAGAATATTTCATTGGGGCATGGGATATATTCTAGGAGAATTTGTAGTTTATACTCATCAGTGTCGAAATCATCAAACAGGTATGGCGTGAAAATGAAACATCCGAGAAGGTAATGGAGAAAATAGAAAAGTCTTCTAGATGTTGATGAAGGGTGGAACTTTGGGTGGATAGTGGAGATTGCACTATGACGATTCTCGAAAATCGCGAGAACCGCTATAGCTAAGCATTGGAAGATACACTGTGTGATATATAACTGAACCTTGTGGTTTAATCCGATCGATTCCAAAACTCCTAAATACGCAATCACACCAACTGGAAAAAATACATAAAGAACGGAAAATATTGCCAAAGTGATATTAGCAATAAGAGCCCAGGATTGCAGCTGGAAGAGCACTAATTTAACATTCTTCAACTTCCTATCAGTCACAGTCCAGATAAGGTATAAACTATAAGAAGTGACAGGTGTCGAAATACCAGCAAAGATTAGAAATATATCTCTGAAGAATTTTGAATCTTCAAAAAATGTGAATCTAGTAGATTCGCAGTGAGTGTAGTTTTCTTGACGATAAGTTTCTAGTGTTAACATCAATGATTTTTGGAGGGGGAGAAAACTTGGAGGTTGTTTCACCTGCCTATATTTTTTTCAAAATAAGAGAATGCAGGAAGCCAGGAGCAAGAGAGCAAAAATCAATACATCAAGCTATATATATATATATTTTTTTTTTTTCACCGATTTAGTTAAGTCGTCATATTTCAGCTCAAAATGGTCCGTTTGGGCTCATATTTTGCAAAGTTGTGCTCAATAATATCAGAAATGTGCTCCAGTTTTTGTGAGACGATATCTTCAAAAACAAAAATCTGGATTTTTTTTTCGATTTTTGAAAATATCAATTTTTTCCTAGACCCTTTGGCAATTATTTTTTATTGCCAAAATGTTCTTCTGGGGTGATAGAATATTTTCCCGAATAAGTTTTAAGACTGTTTTTTTCTGTTTTTACCAACCCATAAGGACTCTAGGAAAAAATATGATATGTAAATTTTCAGATAAATTCCAGATTTTTGTTTTTCCAGATCACAAAAACTGGAGCACATTACTGATATTATTGAGCACAACTGTGCAAAATATGGAGTCATAAGGACTATTTGTAATGAATGGGACCATAACTTGAAGAAACATGCTCAACAAAAACATCTTTTGCATTTTCCGTGTAGCTGGGGATAATTTAGTGTCAACTGAGAAGACTAGATGCCAAACTGCATATGAGATGAACAATATGCATTGAAGCCCCATCAAAATTAGACTTGTAAGAACTGACGCTGATGGTATAATTGGGTGCATTGTTAATACATGGGTCATTGGGGAGAAGAATATTTCATTGGGGCATGGGATATATTCTAGGAGAATTTGTAGTTTATACTCATCAGTATCGAAATCATCAAACAGGTATGGCGTGAAAATGCAACATCCGAGAAGGTAATGGAGAAAATAGAAAAGTCTTCTAGATGTTGATGAAGGGTGGAACTTTGGGTGGATAGTGGAGATTGCACTATGACGATTCTCGAAAATTGCGAGAACCGCTATAGCTAAGCATTGGAAGATACACTGTGTGATATATAACTGAACCTTGTGGTTTAATCCGATCAATTCCAAAACTCCTAAATACGCAATCACACCAATTGGAAAAAATACATAAAGAACGGAAAATATTGCCAAAGTGATATTAGCAATAAGAGCCCAGGATTGGAGCTGGAAGAGCACTAATTTAACATTCTTCAACTTCCTATCAGTCACAGTCCAGATAAGGTATAAACTATAAGAAGTGACAGGTGTCGAAACACCAGCAAGGATTAGAAATATATCTCTGAAGAATTTTGAATCTTCAAAAAATGTGAATCTAGTAGATTCACAGTGAGTGTAGTTTTCTTGACGATAAGTATCTAGTGTTAACATCAATGATTTTTGGAGGGGGAGAAAACTTGGAGGTTGTTTCACCTGCCTATATTTTCTTCAAAATAAGAGAATGCAGGAAGCCAGGAGCAAGAGAGCAAAAATCAATACATCAAGCTATATATAGCTATATTGGTCCGTTTGGGCTCATATTTTGGAAAGTTTTGCTCAATAATATCAGTAATGTGCTCCAGTTTTTGTGAGACGATATCTTCAAAAATAAAAATCTGGATTTTTTTTTCGATTTTTTGAAAATATCAATTTTTTCCTAGACACTTTGGCAATTATTTTTTATCGCCAAAATGTTCTTCTGAGGTGATAGAATATTTTCCCGAATAAGTTTTAAGACTTTTTTTCTGTTTTTACCAACCCATAAGGACTCTAGGAAAAAATATGATATGTAAATTTTCAGATAAATTCCAGATTTTTGTTTTTCCAGATCACAAAAACTGGAGCACATTACTGATATTATTGAGCACAACTGTGCAAAATATGAAGTCATAAGGACTATTTTGAGCTGACATATGACGATTTAACTGAAGCGGTGTAAACTTTTGATCGAGCAATAAGGGAATAGGATTGAGGCTGGAAGAGCACTAATTCTACATTCTTCAATTTTACCTGCCTATATTTTCTTCAAAATGAGAGAATCCAGAAAGTCAGGAGCAAGAGAGCAAAAATCAATTTATCGATTACGACAAGCTTCTTATATCATTTTTCTTGAAAATCAATCTCATCGTATACTCCCTATATATTTTATGCGAGCAAATTATGGAAATCGACGAAGCTGTGGAATGAAAACCAATGGAGAGAAATGAAAGACAAGATAAACTTTGGTTGAAATAATTGATGAAAATGCAGAAAACACATATAGCTAGTGGTAAAGCTATGATGACGAATGGGACCATAACTTGCAGAAACATGCTCAACAAAAACATCTTTTGCATCTTCCGTGTAGCTGGGGATAATTTAGTGTCAACTGAGCAGACTAGATGCCAAACTGCATGTGAGATGAACAATATGCATTGAAGCGCCATCAAAATTAGACTAGTAAGAACTGACGCTGATGGTATAATTGGGTGCATTGTTAATACATGGGTCATTGGGGAGAAGAATATTTCATTGGGGCATGGGATATATTCTAGGAGAATTTGTAGTTTATACTCATCAGTGTCGAAATCATCAAACAGGTATGGCGTGAAAATGCAACATCCGAGAAGGTAATGGAGAAAATAGAAAAGTCTTCTAGATGTTGATGAAGGGTGGAACTTTGGGTGGATAGTGGAGATCGACGATTCTCAAAAATTGCCACAACCGCTATAGATAAGCATTGAAAGATACATTGTGTGATATAAAACTGAACTTTATGGTTCAATCCGATGCGTTCGAAAACTCCTAAATACGCAAGCACTGTGGCAGGAAAAAATATATATGGGACAAACAAAACTGACATAGTGATATTAGCAATAAAAGCCCATGCTTGAAGTTGGAAGATGACTAGCTTAACATTTTTCAACTTTCGATCAGTCACTTTCCAAATAAGAAATAAACTATAAGAAGTTATAGGTGTCGAAATACCAGCAAGGATTAGAAATATATTTCTAAAAATAGGAGAATCTTCAAGAAATGTGAATCTAGTAGACTCACAGTGAGTATAGTTTTCTTGACGATAATTTTCTAATGATTTTTGGAAGGGTAAAAAACTTGGAGGTTGTTTCACCTGCCTATATTTCAAAAATTTTCCATTCAAAACTAGGCGCGTTGCGTGTGTGCGGCGCGTGTTTTTTCAATGGGGCTCGTGGCTGAAATTTTGGATAATGGTGGATAAAATATTAGTATATACATAGAATATACACCTGAGTACTGTACCCTATAGATATACTGTAATAGTTATACCTTACTTCAACTATGCTTTGACAATCAACAAAAATATTTTATTCATTTCTTGAGAACGTGATCTATATAACGAAACTGCTCTCTATGATAGTTCGAGGTTGATTAGTTTTGTTATTTCTTCTCAAGATCAGTTTTATCGTATATTCCCGATATATTTTATGCGAGCAAATTAGAGAAATTGACGATATAGTTGAGTGAAATGCTAATGCGACAAAGCATAGACATGATAGGATTTGGTTGAAAAAATTAATAAGGATTGACAAAATACATCCAGCAATTGGTGTTGCTATGATGATAAATGGTATGAATACTTGGAGAAGCATAGTGAAAATAAACATTTTTTGAAGCTTCCGGGTTGATTGGGATAGTTGAGTGTTGATTGAGTATACTAGGTGATATATAGAGTGGAAGAGGAAGAGGGCTCCTTGAGCTCCGATAACTACAATACCTGTAGCTACCAAGCCTGCTGGTAGAAATGGGCGCATTGTTAGAACATGGGTGACTGGTAAGAAAAATATCTCATTCGGACAGGGAATTTTCGTCAAAATTAGCTCTAATTTATAACCCTCTGTGTCGACTGAATCGAAAATGTATGGGATGAATATACAGGTCCCAAATGAATAATTGAAAAAATAGAAAACTCTTTTAACATTCGAGTTAGTGAATTTTGGTTTAATTGTGGATATCGCGCTGTGTCGATTCTCGAAAACTGCGAGAATGGCGATGGCCAGAAATTCGAACATACATTGTCCGAAATAACACTGAACTTTGAAGTTTAAACCAATCCTCTCGAAAAGTCCTAAAGGTGCGATGGCTAAGGTTGGAAAGAACATATAAGGGATAATGAGAACTGAGAGGGTGATATTAGCAATAAGGGACCAGGCTTGGAGTTGGAATAGGACTAGCTTAACATTCTTCATCTTTCGATCAGTCACTTTCCAGATAACGTATAAACTATAACACGTGGTAAGGCTTCCAAAAAATGCGAGAGCATGAAATGTATTTTGGATAAAGCTAGGGCTCTCTAGAAGTGGAATACTACTCGGCTCACAATATGTGTAGTTAGTAAGGCGATAAGATTCAAGGGTAAGCATTAATACATTAATTTCTTGATGAAGACGAAGAAAAATACTGACTTTTTAGGAAAGGATTTTTTCACCTGGTTTTGTTTTTTTTTTTTTTGTCAGCGTCAGAATGAGAAAGAAGAAAGGGAGGAAATTAGACATGGGGAAATTGAAAAACTTCTCAATTTGCTGCAGATCTTTGGACTCACAAAACATAGAGCTGAATCTAGGGTTCCAGGTCTCTTTTGGAGCAGCACGGAGAACTCGCTTCACGTTGAAGAGCCTAGATAATTGTACAGTTAGACTTCTTGGGGGTCCAGAATAACGCTGCTATGATCCATCATGAAATTAGAAAAATAAAGTTCATGGCTCAAGCGCACTGGCTCCGGCTCGTGGAGGGGATTTCATGCTCATTTTGAACAGGAACTCTGTATGAACGATATAACAGGTTTGTATGTTTAAAAGGACCTGTCACCTAGAAAATATTTGAGCTAATATGGGGTTATGGTCCATTATCCTGGTCCTAAGGTCCAATACTCTAGCCCTAAGGTACATAATCTAGGTCTTAAGGTCCAATATTCTGGACCTAAGATCCATTATTCTGGCCATATGGTCCATTATCCAGGCCCTAAAGTCCATTATCCTGGTCCTAAGGTCCAATACTCTGGCCCTAAGGTACATAATCTAGGTTTTAAGGTCCAATATTCTGGACCTAAGATCCATTATTCTGGCCATATGGTCCATTATCCAGGCCCTAAAGTCCATTATCCTGGTCCTAAGGTCCAATACTCTGGCCCTAAGGTACATAATCTAGGTCTTAAGGTCCAATATTCTGGACCTAAGATCCATTATTCTGGCCATAAGGTCCATTATCCTGGTCCTAAGGTCCAATATTCTGGTCCTAAGGTCCAATATTGTGGTCTTAAGGTCCAATGTTTTGGCCCTAAGGTCCATTATCATGGACCTAAGGTCATTAATCTGATCCAATAGTCCACTAGAAAAGAAAAATTTTGATCCAAAATATATATTCTTCCAAAAAGTGTCTCTAAAGTGGGTTTTTTTGGCAATCATCAGTTGGAATTTTTCTTCAAACAGAACAAACAGGAATTTCTGGACTCATATTTCTTAGTCTACGAAATTCTAGACGACATTATCATCTACAAATCACAAGAACTGCCTCAGATGTTATTCCAATTCCACCTGGACCAGGTGAAACTCAAAAAGGGAACTAACCTTATTCTTACAAATCTGCTTACACGCGCACAATTTGCTACATCCCTCCTTTATCCTCAGACAATCACACCGTTCTGATTTGGAGCACGCATTCTTCGCCGGTTTCGCCGGATCCACTTCGCACGAGCACTTGCATATCGCCTGATTCAGACAGTCGCCCCGATAGCGTGTGCTTTCGCAGTGCTCATCGCAAGTCTTACGCGATGCTACGCAAGGACATGTGTCCGCACTACATCGACCTTGCGAAGCCACACATTCACAACAATAATTGTTCGCTCTACTCATCTCCGATGCCATCTTTTTCCTTGCGCTCCCGATTCAATCAATATCTGCTCATGCTCCCCTGAAACAACCTATAATTAAAGGATACGGGGAAAAAAATAATTAAACCTTGGGAAGCAGGGGTACCTATAGTGACGAAAAAGAGGAAATGAGGAGATTAGGTGAAAAGGAAATGAGCCTGGGTTTGATTGGTGTGTGCGCACCACTTCTTCTTTTCTTGGCTCTTCTCTTTGGAGCACAGAAAAGTTTAGTTTGAGCAAGAAAAGGAGAGACCAATTTGGGGGGAAGAGAACGAATCTAATTATAGTCCTCCGATGTTTTTTTGTTTAGAGAAAAAAAAATTGGGACGAAGAGAAAAGAGGCTGAAAATTACTACGAGAAAATAAACAATTTCAATTTTTTTGTTGGGAACACACATACATAAAATGGAATTATTTATGGTCGTTTTTTGCTGGCTGGACTGGGCTGGCTACTAAGAAAAAGTACTGTATATTAAAGGTATCTGAAGGTTTTTTAATGAATAAGAGATATTTCTGGATTCTGAAGCTTCATGCAGATTTTCAACTGCAATAATATCCTGATTCGAATCTTCTGGAAATTGGGTTTCAGAATTTTTGACTTCAGATTCCGAAGATTAGATTTTCAGTTCTGAACGCCTGAATTCAGAGAATAAAAGTAGACTTCTGTGCTCCAGGAATGTAGGTTCAAGGTTTTGAATCCTCAATTCTGAAGCTTGAATTCTGGATTTCCTAGTTATGAACTATGAAGTTCGACGGTTTAGATCTAGATGCCTGGATAAGCTCCAGATTTTCAGAATCCCTCGGACTCACAACTTCGATAAAGATGTCAAAATGAGAATTTCAGATTTTGTGCTCCAGGAAGCTAAGATTCACAATTTCTGAATTAGATTCAGCAAATTTTAATATAGTCCTGGGCTCCAGATCATTCTTTTTGAATCTAGGCTCTGAAATTCTGAATCTTCAGATTCTGAAGTGTAAAGTCTAGTATTCAGAAAAGGGCTCCAGATTATAAATTTTGAATTCTGGCTCTGAAATTCTGAATTGTTGAAACCTGATATTCAGAAAACAGGTTTTGAAAATGATGCTTCAGGGAACTATGATTCAGATTCAGGATTTTGAATTCAGATTTTTGAATTTGAAGTAATGAAGTCACTTCAAAACAGGTTCTACACTCCCAGCTGAAGATTCAGAACCTCATGGAGCCAAATTTCAGCCTACTGGCTTTAGAACGAGCTAACAGGCTTCAGAATACCATCATCAAAATTCAGGATTCAGGGTTTCAAGCTCCAGATTTCCTTTTTCAGATTTCAAATTAATTTCAGCCACGAGAGCAAAATCACACTTTCAAGTCCAAAAATAGACATAAAAAGGTTCAAAATCGATTTTGCAAAAAAAAAAAGTGAACAAAGTGCAACACTTTTTTCTCTCTCTCTTTTTCTTCTAAAAAATACATAACAAGGTCAATTAGGCTAAGAGTCATTCTTCATTTTCTACTTTACTTCAAAAAAAAAAAAAATTTTTTTTCAATTTTAAAACACACACACATACAAGGGTGAATAAAAGAAAAAGTAAAAATAAAAGAAAATGTTGGAAGAAGAGAGAGAGAGAGAGAGAAGAAGAAGACGTCGTGAGCCGGCTGGAGCTCTTCAAGAACAAGAAAAAGAGGGGGGGGCTGGCAGAAGGACAGACGCATGTATATTTGGCAATTTGCCCGAGAAAAAGTCGAAGAGAGAGAGAGCAGGGGGAGAAAAAGCACATTTATTAATGGGTGTAATCTGTTGTGAAATTCGAGTGAGAGACGTGGATGGAGCAAAAGGGGAAAAAGAGCATTTGCATTTTCGACACTCTTATATGCACTCTCTGACATAAGATATGGGATATTTTGGGAATGGTTGAAGTAGGAGGAGAAAAGGAAGACAAAAGGAGATGAATCGTTGGGAAAATTGGTGGTTTTGGGTGGATGGGTTGGAAAATTACGGATTCTGGAGGTCTGACGGTAGATTTTGAGGGTTTGATTAGAGATTCTGAAGACTATATCTTAGATTCTGAAAGCTTACCTTAGCTTCTGAAAAGTTTAACTTAGATTCTGAAGGCCTGACCCTAGATTCTACAGGTTTGATCCTAGATTCTGAATGCTTGTTCTCTGATTCTGCAGGATTCACCCTAGATTTTGAAGCTTACCCTGAATTTTGACGGTATGAACCAGGCTTCTGAAGGCTAGATACTAGATTCTAAAAGCTTGATCCTAGATTCAGAAAGTTATATCTCAGATTCTGGAGGCTTGCCCCTAGATTCCAAAGGCTTCAATCTGGATTCTGAAGGCTAGATACTAGATTCTAAAAGCTTGATCCTAGATTCAGAAAGTTATATCTCAGATTCTGGAGGCTTAGCTTTAGATTCTCTGTGGCTTCTCTTCAGGTTCTGAAAGCTAGATTCTAGAATTCGAAGTTTGACCGGAGATTCTGAAGACTTGAACTTCAACATTGACTCTTTCTAGATTCAGAAGGCTTACCCTAGATTCTGAAAACTTGGCCGTAGATTCGGAAAGTTTGAGTCTAGATTCAGAATGCTTGAATCTCCCTAGATGCTTTTAAGTCTAAAGAATTGACCCACTTCAGATTCTGAAGGCTTGACCATACACTCTGGAAGCTTATCCTGAATTCTGACTTTGTGAAGCAAGATTCTGAAGTCTAGATTCTAGATTCTGAAGGCGAGCCTGAAATCTGAATCCAAACTTTAGCTTGGAATTCACAGATTTTCTCAGAATTTCGAGGTTTGACTGTAGATTCTGAATATGCATGGATTCTGAAACCTCGCCCTTTTCCAGATTCTGAAGATTTGACCCTAGATTCAGAAGACTTTACTCTAGATTCTGAAGGCTAGGCTTTAGATTCTGAAGACTTGATCCCTAATTTCTGAATGCTAGATCCTAGGTTCTGAAGGCCAGATCTTAGATTCTGAAGGCCTGACCCTGGATTCCGAAGGCTTGATTATGATCTTCTGAACCTCTAGATTCTAAACATCAGAGTCTGGAGGCATAAACTTGGAATTTGAATGCTTGATTTTCAAACCTAAAGTCTGGAGCTCAAACAGGATTCTGCTCAGAATCTGAAATATAGAATCTGAACCTCAAGAAGCATAGATTCTGAACTCAACCCTGCTGTTTCAGAACATGAAGCCTTCATTCAAAAATTTGAAACTTCAACCGTTCTAGTGACAGATTCTCTGTAAGATACTCCAGATAACAGTCGAAATCAATATTCTGGATTGGAAGAGCCGATTCAGAATCTGGAGCCATTTGGAGCCTTATAACTTACCTTGGCTCCAAAATCAAAATCACACACATAAATGTTAGGCACTAAAATGATGAATCAATAATTTGAAACGTATAAAACCCCACCCATCCATCTATCCAAATATTAAATTCAACAAGTACGCCTTCTCCTTCTTTTTCTTCTTCTTCTTCGCTGAAGAATAAAAGAAGAACACTAGACAGGCGATGGATGGTGACAAAAAGGACGTAATTATGTGTATTGACAGATGGTGGGTGGCTGTTTTGGTGGCTAGCAACATTTATTATATATCTATGTATGTATGTACATATGAAGAACATGCAATGTTTTGCACCTGACCTAAGGAAAAGGGGTTTATGGATGTATGAAACAATAACAAAGGAATATACCTAGAAAATGGAGAGAGCTCTTTTTTTTTTTGGTACATCCTTATTTTGGCAGGTTGTTCTGTTCTCGAGGTAGGATCAAACCTTCGGATTCTGGGCCCATGTTTTCAAAATCTGGGGTTAAGCCATCAGAATCCAGAAGCTAACCGTAAGAATTTGGGGTCAAAAATCGAAAGTCAAGTATTCAGAATCTGAGGTCTAGCTTTCAGAATCTAGAGTCAAGCTCTCAGAATTAAAGGATCAAACCTTCAGAATCTAAGATCTAGCCTTCAGAATTTAGGGTCAACCCTCAGAATATAGGATCATGCTTTCGGAATCTAGAATCAAGCCTTCAGAATTTACGGTCAAGCCTTCAGAATCTAGGATCAAGCCTTCAGAATCTAGAGTCAAGCTTTCAGAATCTAGGATCTAGCCTTCAGAATTTAGGGTCAAGCCATCAAAATCTAATATCTAGCCTGCAGAATCTAGAGTCAAGCCTTCAGAATCTAGAGTCAAGCCTTCAGAATCTAGGACCTAGCCTTCAGAATCCTGGTTCATACCGTCAGAATTCAGGATAAGCCTTCAGAATCTAGGGTTTAGCATTCAGAATATAGGATCATGCCTTCAGAATTGGAAATAAAGCTCTCAGAATCTGGGACCAAGCCTTCAGAATCCAGAAGCTATCCTTCAGAATTTAGAGATCAAGTCTTCAGAATCTAGGATGTAGCCTTCAGAACTTAGAAATCAAGCCTTCAGAATCCAGGGATTAATCTCAAAATAAGAAATTATGAAACAAAAATGAATGAAATACAAAAATATTTATATATTCACAAAAAAGTACATATATGATCCTTTAAAACTTTTCCTGAAACTCAATTTTCTCCTCTTTCGGATGATCAATAGTATACTTAATTTGAAGAGTTTTCGAAGTATTCGCCGCGATTTGCACAGTCCACTCCAGATTATTCATCGAATTCAATCTAACTCCTTCTGTTGGCTCCTTATGGTCTTCTGAATCCATGGCTTCTGGAGACAAGGGCGGAGCCACCAGGGTCACTTTAATCTTCTCATCATTACTTCTCGGCACCTGGTGTTTGATGGTGATCAAGATTGGGTGAGTTTGCCGGGTGTTTTTGACAACAATATCTTGCTCGACCACATTGCTCGAGTGCTTGGTGAAAAGTCCTGCTTGTTGGTGATACTTTTTGGCGGGTTTATAGTCCACTCTGATTCCGGTATCCACTCCGAGAGAGCAATCAAATCGCTCACCCGGTGAGACATCTTTAAGGGTGGTTTTGGCGATGAACGCACCGTCGAGGAAGATTGACGCTTCACCAGTGAGAAGAGCAAGGTCAGAAGTGTTGAGAGCCGAGGCGGTTAAGAATGCCGCAGGGTTTCTGGATGGCACGGATTGATGGTTGAGACTAGGGGAAAGATCAATAACCCCAATTGTCACCTTATGCGCATCTGTTGCGTTGGGAATCGTCGCTTCTCGAGGTATCTTAAACTCCGTGCTCAACGCAGAGTGTCTAACCTCCGACGCAACCACAACATCCATCTCCTTGCGAGTTGGCAAAGCGGTTCCTCCAAAAAGTCCAGCTCCTGATGACTGAGCAGCATTGGGCATCATTTGTAGAGCTGAAGCCATTTCAAATGTTCTCGAATGAAGTACTACTGGATCTCTTCTGAAGGAGACATTGAGCGTTCCTAGTCGAGGAATCTGTCCTCCTAGGGAGGGTTGGGCTGTTGTCAAGGTCAACGGGGCGTTGCTCCAATCTTCCCCAGTGTGTTGGCGGATTCTCGCGAAATAGGTGATGTTCATCTTGGAGAGCTCTGTATCCACACGAATGTCATAGGATGGAATCCAAGCGGCGTTGTGAACCTGGTAGGTGACCTCGAGCTCAACTTGAATGTGCGCAGCGGCTTCGAGGGTGATATGAGCGTTGCTGAAATTACAGAATGTAGCTCTAAGATTCAGAATAATCAAGCTTACTTCACAGTTTGATATCGATTTCCAGTCTCAAGAACATTTAGATCATCTCGAGCCTTTCTTACCAACTCCGAGACTTGGTCAATCTTGTCGTCTAGCTCACGACCCTGATCCACTAATTTTTCCGCGTTTTCACTATAAAACTCGAAAAATCTATGAACATTCGGCAAAGTTGAGCTTTCCAAACAGACAGCTTGAACAGTATCCCTCGGCGGATTCAAGATACCAGATCCCACTTGATTTACCATCCCGTTCAAAGCTTCATATCGTTTGCCAAGAATCACCTTCCGGTCTTGAAGAGAGTTCAGATTCCTCTCATGGGATTTGAGCACTTTGCGGAGCTCAGCGAGCTTTTCCGTATCAACATCGGCTTTTAGAACCGCCTCATGTTTCACAACAACATCATGGATTTTCGCCTCCCCACGACCTTTTACACGCAATGAATCGTGAAACAGAAGATTACTGACATTCTGAAACCCCAAATAACTCAAGAATAGGTGATTCCGAAATACGGCCTACCTTCAAGACAACTTCATTGAGTCCTGGCTCCAAGGTGAGCTCAATGAGCCGCTTCACCTCTGCGCGATCGTTCGAAACAGTGACGCCGGCGATTTTTTGCTCACGAAGATCGTAATTGTGAATTGTTGTTGATGATGACATTTTTGGGAGTGAATCAGCCGAAATGCAAACAAGATATTGAGAAGAAAAAAAGATAACAACAATTTTTATACGTTTTTTTTTTTGGAAATTTCGCAACAAGAGGTCGCAGAGAGAAATAAAAAATTTTTTATTTTGTTTGTACTTTTTTTTCTACTTGTGATACATAAACTTTTGAGGACAAGGAAGAAAAATACTTTTAAAAAAATAAATAAATAAAAATAAATTTTTTGTCCGAGAGAAGTACACACATCTCATACAAGCAAGCATGTTCGCTCCATCGAACTTTTTTTTTAACAATTCAAAAAACCGGTTTATTAACAAGGAAATATTCTGAAAAATTGTGTACATACTAAATAGACACTGCTGATCACGATCCTGGCGTCCGATTTTCTCAAAAAAATTTGTGAGAAAAAATATGAACCTCCAAACATTTACATTTTACTAGTTGTTTCGAGGTCAAAACTACAACAATAACACCCGAAAAAATCAACCGGGTACCCGAAAAAGTCAATCGGGTACCCAAAAAATTAACTGACTTCCTAAGAAGACAACCGGACACCCGAAAAATCAATCGGATACCCAAAAAATTAACCGGGCACCCTAAAAATCAACCGGGCACCCAAGAAATGACCGGGTACCCAGAAAAAATCAACCGAGAACCCTGAAAATCAACCGGGTACCCTAAAAAATCGGAAGGATCAATTGGGTACCCAAAAAATAGATCGGGTACCTGGAAAAGTAACCGGGTACCCGAAAACTCAACCGGGTACCTGAAAAATTGACCGGGTACCTGGAAAATCAAACAGGCACCCGAAAAAATCAATAGTGTACCCAAGAAATCAACCGGGGTACCCAGAAAAGATCAATTGGGTACCCAAAAAATAGACCGGGTACCCGAAAAATTGACCGGGTACCTGGAAAATCAACCGGGCACCCGAAAAATCAAGCAGATACCCAAAAAATTAACGAACTTCCTGAAAAATCAACCAGGCATCCGAAAAATCAACCGGGTAGCCGACAAATTAATTGGGTACCTCGAAAAGTTACCGCGTACCAGAAAAAAAAATCAATCGGGTACCCGAAAAATTAATCGGATACCAAGAAAAATCATTCGGGTACCCGAAAAATAACCGGGCTCCCAAGAAAAAGAGGTATCACACACTTTATATATATATATGTATACAAATATATGTATACAAATTTTTTTCGAAATCTATCTATTTAGGCTTCCTATTATATAATTCAGGCATTCTTCCAAGTGCATCAATCCACCTCTTCGCATTATCCCGCATATATTTTCGATGATTCTCCTGAATCTCCTTCTTCGTTGCGATGAGCCTCTTATCATAGTTCCATGTCGAGTTGCTCGGCGAGCATTTTTCCATAGCTATCCGACCGGCCAGTGGGTTATACCATTTGTTCCTCTTCATTTCTTTAGTTCTACAAATTTTGAGTCAAATATCATCAGTCAGAGAAAGCTCACTTCACATCATCCGGTGTTTTCTCAAGTTCCTTCATTTTCCAACCATGCAACATGAAATCCATCTCATATGACCATTTGCCACCATCAATCCAGTCATCTCTGACCCAGGCGGTTCCTTTTTTCATTATACGGATTTTCCCAAAATCCGTGGATTCGCCAAGAATTGTTCGGATACAGGCCTCATAGGCAAAGAGATCAGCGTATCTTTTGGTTTTGTTGTACATTGTCTCGCAGGATTCGAGAGCGACTTCGACGTCGGGGAAAATTCGTTTGGCCAGGAATAACTGGAAAATGAAATTGAGAACTTGATCGGAAGAAAAATACAGCTTTGATCATGTGAAACGGTATTTTTTCAGATTTTCAATGTCAGAATTGAGTTCTAGGGGTCTGATTACATCAGGAAATTTTCAGATGGTAATTTCAGTATACTACAAGCTGAAAATCGGAAACTACAGTAACCTAAACATTGATGGATGATAGAACTTGGATAATGAAGTACGATTATTTAGAATACACGTTTTTCAACCTAGAAATATTCTGTGAATTTCTGAAACTTTTTTTTGTTGATAATTTTGGTTAGCGATCTTGGCTTCAATTTTCAGGAGATTTTGTAGATTTAGCTTGGAGTGTTGCTTTAACACAAAATCTGGGATACTCTATACCATTCCTGTGAATTTCTAGAACCCTCAGAAATCTTGAATTGTAGAATTCATAAACCTGGGGTGGTCTAACGAAAACCTTCTAGAACCTTTCTGACACATCTAGAACCTATGAACACCCTCTAGAATCTCTATGAGGCCCTCTAGAACTTCTGAACATCCCTAAAACCTTTTCGACATCATCTAGAACATCTCTGACACCCTCTAGAACATCTCTGACACCCTCTAGAACCTCTGAACACCCTCTAGAACCTCTGAACACCCTCTAGAACCTCTGAACACCCTCTAGAACATCTCTGACACCCTCTGGAACCTTTGAACACCTTCTAAAATCTTTCTGACACTCTCTAGAACCTCTGAACACCCTCTAGAACCTCTGAATACCCTCTAGAACATCTCTGACACCCTCTAGAACATCTCTGACACCCTCTAGAACCTCTGAACACCCTCTAGAACATCTCTGACACCCTCTGGAACCTCTGAACACCCTCTAGAACATCTCTGACACCCTCTGGAACCTTTGAACACCTTCTAAAATCTTTCTGACACCCTCTAGAACCTCTGAACACCCTCTAGAACCTCTGAATACCCTCTAGAACATCTCTGACACCCTCTAGAACATCTCTGACACCCTCTAGAACCTCTGAACACCCTCTAGAACATCTCTGACACCCTCTAGAACCCCTGAGCACATTCTAGAACCTCTCTGACACCCTCTAGAACCCCCTACTCACATGAAGTGCACCATTATCGGTTCCATGAAAGCTCTTTGGAAGTTTATACACATAATCCGCAAAATCGTTGAGTAGGTCAAAAGAGAACATTGAATTCCTCACTATATATGAGCCCAAAGCAATCTCCCAATTATAAAATCGATCATAGAATACTATATCAATATCCTCATCCATATATTCTTCAATCCTTCTGAATCAGAAACTGGTTAGTTGAATTAGAGGATCAACTAGTTAGGTACCTTTTAGGATTGACAACTCCAATATCAGCATCTAGAAACATCACAGCATCATATGTGGGGAGGATGTGTGAAACTACACAGTGTCGTCGGAAGAATTTCTGGAATATAGTTAGATTTCAGGTTTTAGAGAGCTGAAACTCACATCCGGCTGAGGACAATGATAATCACTTTCATTAACCATAATGAATTTATAATTGTGGATTTTAGCATAACATTCTACAGTTTCTATAGCTATTTCATAATTCTCCATTTTGGTCTTGGCTTCTAGAACTATGACAATCGCAATATTTAGAACCTTCTCGCCAGGTTGTGAAAATATATCGATTTTTGTGTTCACCTGAAAAATGAGCTGGAAACCTTTTGGAACCTTTATACACCTTTAAACTCACACTCATCAAAACAAAGTAATAAATAAGAATAGCTTGTAAAAGAAGAATAGTAAACACCTTAAAATTATGCTTCATTTTTCAAACACTGATAAGCATCTCACATCATAGTAGAAACATCCGAAAATGATAAAAAGACGAGCAAAAAGGGGGTAATCAAACTTAGAAACTTATATGCAGGTATGTATGATAAGGTACATACATACATATAACTTGCGTTCATTGAAAAGTGGTGACGCGACTTTCCCAATATCGATTGAATAATTTAGACATTCCAGAAAGAGCATCCATCCATCGAAGAGCCACGTCTTGCTCATATAACCTATGATTATCCAGGATCTCTTGCTTTGTTGCGATGAGCCTCTTATCATAGCTCCATGTAGAGTTGCGCGGCGAGCATTTTTCCAGGTCAATCCGGCCTGATAGTGGGTTATACCATTGGGTCCTCGACATTTCGACAGTGCTGGAATTTGACCATTCAGATCAGGCTAATGTTTGCTGTGCTAAAATTAGACAATGATGAGTACTCCGCCCTTTGTAATATTTGATCAATACCGCCAAAGTCACTGATAAGGTGGCTGGTTAGACGAGAGTGTACAAATAGTTGGGGGGAGTCAAAATGATTTGTGATATTTTGTGATAAATCACAGAATCTAGCTCAGGGGGTTACCGACCAGATCATAATAGGCCTAGATTAAGAGCTCAGGGCTTAGCACAGGCCTGGACTAGAGTATAAGAGCTGAACATAGAGTATACTTGAACCTGATAGTTTAGCATAGGCCTGGACTGGGCCCGAGGAACTGAGCACAGGCCTGGATTAGGATCTAAGAGCTGACAATGAGCACAGATCTAGAATCACATGGTCACGTCCAGTCATTTTGTAGCAGGCTTATTTCTTTGAGAGAATACATATTGGTACTGTACTTTCTCGTTATTCATGAATTGAACCAGGTTGGATAAAAAAGGCCTATATCCATAAATCCCTTTATTGGACCCAATTCTTGAAACCAGATGAGATTTTAAGAAATCAATGCTATTAGGCTTCGAGCTCGGTCTATTTTTACTATTCTTTAAACCGAGCCCATTTTTACTAGACTTTTAACCAAACCCGATTTCTCTAGAATTTTAGCCAGGGCCAATCTTACTAGCCTCCTAATCAGTCCGAAACTCACTAGGCTTTCAATCGGGTCCAATCTTACTTGGTTTTGAACAGGCCCAATTAAACTTGGTTTCTAATTAGGGTCAATTTTACTATGTTTTGAGCTGGGCTCAAATTGTACTATGCTTTTAACCAGGCTTAATTTTACTAGGCTTTTCAACGGGTCCTCCTTCACTAAACTTTTAACTATGCCCTATTTTGACTAGCCTGGGAACCGGGCCCAATTTCACAAGGCTTTTCCCCACGCCTAATCTTACTAGACCTCTACTGTGGGTCCAATTTCACTAGGCTTGGTCCAAAAAGCCCTCTTCTCTAAATTTCAGAATCTCTCATAGTGCAAACTAGATGTGAAGTGTGCACAGTCAATCAAGCATCTATGTACACATTTATGGATATAGTTTGTTACCAGCTTTCTGCTTCCTTTGTCTGTATTTTTAATATACCTCCACCTGCCTGCTATATTGATCTTTTGCTCTTTGTACTGTATGTATGTATTTAGAGTGGCAAAAAGCGTGACGTGATATTTGTTTGCTCTATGGTAGTACTGTACCTCACGTTGTCTGGAGTCTCCGCCAGCTCCTTCATCTTCCAACCATGCAACATGAAATCGATCCCGGGGCTCCATTTGCCACCATCAACCCAGCCATCTCTCACCCAAGCTGTGCCCTTTTTCATTATCCGGATTTTTCCAAAATCCGTGGATTCACCAAGAAGTGTTCGGATACAGGCCTCATATGTGAACAGGTCGGCATAGCTTTCAGATTTGTTCCACATTGTTTCGCAGGTTTTGAGAGGAATCGGGGAGTTGGGGAAGATTCGTTGAGCAAGGAATAGCTGGAAAAAAGCAGGTTTCTTTAGGGAAAAAGGGAACCTAGAAAGCACCTAGGACAATCCTAAATGACTTAAAAAGTACCTTGCAAGGTTTTTTTTAGATTCCTGATAAGTCTATAAGGTTCCGAGCTATCCCTGGAAAGACTGGAAATGATATTTTGTGCTTTTAAAAAATGTTTAGTGGACATTAGGTAAAATTCGCTCTATCGATAAAGACAATTTTATGAGCTATAGTTTGAGCTTTCTTTATGTGAAAACTACAGTAACCCAATGGCTAGGATGGGTTTTAAATCCGGACCTGACAACCTTAGTTCATCCAATATGAAATCTGTTAGGCTCAGAAGACCTTTTGACACCCTCTAGAACCTTTGAACACCCTCTAGAACCCCTGAGCACATTCTAGAACCTCTCTGACACCCTCTAGAACCCCCTACTCACATGAAGTGCACCATTATCGGTTCCATGAAAGCTTTTCGGAAGTTTATACACATAATCCGCGAAATCGTTGAGTAGGTCAAAAGAGAACATTGAATTCCTCACTATATATGAGCCCAAAGCAATCTCCCAATTATAAAATCGATCATAGAATATTATATCAATATCCTCATCCATATATTCTTCAATCCTTCTGAATCAGAAACTGGTTAATTGAATTAGAGGATCAACTAGTTACCTTTTAGGGTTGACAACTCCAATATCAGCATCTAGAAACATCACAGCATCATATGCGGGGAGGATGTTTGAGACAACACAATGGCGACGGAAGAATTTCTGGAATCTAGGTAATTTTCAGAGAGGTTCATGCTGAAACTCACATCCGGCTGAGGACAATGATAATCACTTTCATTAACCATGATGAATTGATAGTTGTGGATTTTAGCATAACATTCTACAGTTTCTATAGCTAGCTCATAACTTTCTGTTTTGGTGGTGGCTTCTAGAACTATGACAACGGCAATGTTGAGGTGCTTCTCATTGTTAGTGAGCACTCCATTGAACTTGGAGCTTAGCTGGAAGAATTAAGGGATATTCCAGATGGGACCAAAATCAAATTTATTGAAAAGAGGAGTCGGCGAAGAACGAGAAATCCCTGAAGTTTGGGGATTCTCAGGTTTCAGGACCTGATTTGACTGGAAAAATAGACACCCTTTTCAAAAACTCACACTTAACATAACAAAGCAATACACCAAAAACGTTTGGGCAAATATCAGAATCATAATTCTCTTTTTCATAATTCAATTCTTCAAAAAATGATACTGACTGATAAGACGTCAAAAGGGCTGGGAACGAGGGCTGGGAATCCCCCCCCCCTCCCAAAAATATACCTTCATATAGAAAACTTTATTCACTAGGAAGAACCGGTATGTACAAAAAGGAACCCAAATATGCATAAATGTTGGTGGATTTTTATGGAGATCAAGATTTAGACTTTTTTTTTGGCTTCCATGTTAGTAGAGCTCCCATCTTGGCCACTGCATCGAGTTGCTTAAGAGCCACACTTTCCTCAAGCATCCGATGATTTTCCAGAATCTCAAATCGATCACCAATCAGCATTGGATCATACTCCCAGGTAGAATTCGATGGTGAACATTTCTCCACCAAAATTGGCCCCACAAACGGGTTATACCATCGAGATTTTCCCATTTGTCGAGGACTGGAAATTGTGCACTTTTTGAGCTCAAAGAACAGCGACATTTTTTGAAATATGCCGTTTTTTGTTGCTGAACTTTGAAATTCGGGGGCTTATCATTTGTTTTTTCCGGGTCTTCTTAATTTTATAATTTGGGGTGACCCGTGATTTTCACATCGGAAACATGAGTGATGTAAGATTGTTATTTTGGTTTAGAGAATGTTAAGTACATTTTAAAGGTGCATAAAGTATATTTTCAAAGGTACATAATGTGTATTTTTAAAGGCACATGCATAGTCTATGTTTTTAAAGGTGCATAATATACATTTCAAAAGGTTCATAATTTATACTTTTAAAGTTATATACTTTACATTATTAAAGGTACATGTTGTGTATTTCTAAAGGCACATAATGCATAGGTTTAAAGATACATGTTTTGTATTATCAAAGGTACAGAGTGTAGTATTTTAAAGGTACACTATGTATGTATTTAGATGTACATAATATGTTATTTAAATGAACATAATTTATACTTTTAAAGGTACATAATGTATATTTTTAAAGGTACATAATGTATATTTTTAAAGGTACATAATGTATATTTTTAAAGGTACATAATGTATATTTTTAAAGGTACATGTTGTTTATTTTTAAAGGTACATAATGTCTGTTTTTAAAGGTGCATGTTGTTTATTCTTAAAAGCACATAATGTATAGGTTTAAAGGTACATAATGTATACTTTTAAAGGTACATAGTATATATTTTTAAAGGTACATAATGTATATTATTAAAAGTAGATATTAAACATTTTTGAACCTATATATTGTATAATTTTATATATTTTGAAGAGACATATGGGATGTGTTTAAAGGTACATTTTCGATAATTTTGACGGAACATAATTGATATTTTTAAAGGTACATAGTGTATGTTTTTAAAGGTATATATTTAGAGGTACATAATGTGTTATTCAAATGAACATGATTTATAATTTTAAAGGTACATACTGTATATTATTAAAGGTACATGTTACTATAAAAGGTAGAGGTTGTAGTTTTTTAAAGGTACACAATGTACTATTAAAAATATTCATTATGTATTGTTTTAAAGGTACATGATGGGTATTTTAAAGGAACATAAACACCTAGACCTATCAAATCCATGAAAAACAGGTCCCGATCTCCTACATCTTCCACTTACCGTATAACCCCACCCGGTCTCTTCACCTCCTTCTTCGTCTTCCATCCATGCAACATGAAATCTAGATCCGGATGCCACATCCCACTATCAATCCAATCGTCGCGCACCCAACTGGACCCTTTTTTCACTATCCGGATCTTGCCAAAATCCGTCGATGCACCAAGCAATGTTCGAATACATGCCTCATAGGTGAAAAGGTCCTTGAAGCTATTGGAGTTGTTGTACATTTTTTCGCAGTTGATGAGGCCCACATCCGATGGGGCAAAGATTTGTTTAGCCAGGAAGAGCTGCAAATGCTCCTCATCCGCTCAAAGGTCTAATATCCAGTGAAAAAAACTCACATGAATGGCTCCATTATCGGTGCCATGAAATGCGTGAGGCAGGCTCTTCTCATAATCCGCAAAATCCCTAAGCAAATCTCTTGCATAAACCGTATTCCTCACAATATAAGAGCCCATAGCTATCTCCCAATTATAAAATCGATCGTAGAAAACTATATCAATATTGTCATCCATATAATCCTCTATTCGTCTGGAATTATCGCTTTTTTTTGAAGGTTATCCAATTAAAGGGGAAAAGGTACTTTCTAGGATTGACAACTCCGATATCAGCATCTAGGAACATTATAGTATCAAAGGATGAGAGCAGTTGAGCAACTACACAGTGTCGACGGAAGAATTTCTGGAATTTGGGAGGTTTCAGAGATAAGGGATTCTGTATTCACATCTTTCTGTGGACAATTGAAATCGGTGTCGTTAGCCAGGATGAATTGATAATTCTGTATCCGGGAGTAGCACTCTACAGAATCTGAAATCTGACTCATAAATCATGTTGCCTTGGAGCTCTGAGAATCGAAAAATGAAAGTAATAATTTGTGGCTCAATTTTTAGACGTCCTAGAGACCAAAGTATCTAGGACGTAGTCCTATTTTTTTACTGGATATAAAATTTTGACAGCTGTAAAATATGAACAATTAAACTTAGCCTTGTTTGCTCATTGTCTGACAGGACAAACGAAATGTTCAATTTTTTTTTGTTCTGCCAGCAGGGTTGTTTTGGTGGTCAGATAGTTAGACAAAAAAAAATCATAATTTGGATAGAAAATGATTAAATACCTTATGATTCCTTGAAATGAGGTCTTACAGTTCTTGTCAAAATTGAAAAAACGGATAATATTGTAAACACATACATATAAAACGGGCTTCGAAGAATTTCGGGCCCAACAATGGACCCATAGAGAAACAGGGCCCAGAAAAAATGACCTAAATAATATCAGGCCGAGATAGTATTGCAGAGAAGACTGGGCCAATAGGATTTAGGTCCAGAAATGAACAATACTGAGCCAAAATAATGGGCCCAGTTAGAGCCATGTTGTTGATATTATTAGGATAAGATAAAAACAGGATCTCAAAAAATCAAGGGGATAGGCCCTTTGAACACTATCTTACCTATTGCTAACTTATAATCCGTCAAATTTGTATTCCTCACCAAAACCATCACAATCGCCACCTCATGCTCAATATCAATGGTGATCTTCTCATTTTGGAACTTTTTCTCCAATTTCTCCAACAAAGTAGTATTCCCCCTTTTCAACTTGACACCTGATAAGGAGGACCTGACAACCGTCTGCGATACACCCAACGCCACCAACAAATAAAATATAATCGATTGCACCAATAGTAAACATATGAATTTGAGCGGTCGACTAGTTGGATGCATTCTGGAGTTTATTGAGACATAAAAAAACTGCGTGCGCGAAAGCAGAAAAGCAAAAAACAACAGAGCAACCAAAAAATGGGCCTCCATGGAAACTGTATGTATTGCGCGCTTCTCCTCTCAGTTTGCGCACCTGACCACTTTTCGCGCAATTCTCTTTCTGTTTGGAAGAAGCAATGGAGAAAAAAAAAATGGTCAGCTGTGTTTATGACAATTTCACACATTCGAAACACATTTTCGGTCCAGTTCCATGCTCACCTGGACCAAACAGGGTACCATAAAATGAACCACAAAATTTACCCTGAACCGGATCTAATCTAGACCAGGCTCTGGATAAAGAGATAAAGAGCAACCACAAATTCAGGTCCAAAAGTAAGAATGGACCTGTTTTGATGATTCTGGTGTAGTTCTATTTTTTAAGAAACCTTGAAATAGAAGCCAGACAATCAATTTTTGATGGTTTTCGAGTTTTGTTTGATCTTTTGATCTTAGACCAACTCTATTGAATTTGAAAAAATAAATGTATTTAGACTACAATGAAAATCTAAAAGTAACACGGACTTAGGTCCAGTTGGGACCTAGTTCGATGAAAAATTAGACGTTTTTTGATGATTTTGGTGAAGTTCTGAAGAATTTTTGAGAATCTCTTGAATTCTCAGAAGCCAGAAAATCACTTCAATTGAAATTGACCCCATGAAAAATGAACCTTCAACATCCGATTCTGATATCAAAACACGCCAGAACTGTATTTTGACTACAATAAGTTAAAAATCGGACCTATTTCAATGATTTTGATATGGTTTTTGAGAATCCCTTAAATTTTCAAAAGCCAGACAATGTTTCACCTCAATTGGACTTGACCTAATGAAAAAAAAACCAAAACTGTATCTAGACTACAATAGGCTAAACATCAGACTTGTTTGTTTGCCTGTTCTTATGATTTTGGCATAATTCTAGAGAATTTTTGAGATCCCCTTGAAGTCTCAGAAATGTCCTCGCAGCAAACACACAAATGTCTGCGTCTCTGCGAAACCCTACACTGTCTCTCACACGCATTTTTTTTTGATTTGCAGAAAACAACAACTATTTAAAGCGCGTATTCTACATTCTAAAATTATTTATATACATGGTCTGATAGAGAATTTTACGGGCTTCAAAATCATATATGTTGTTACGCATGAAATGCGCTACAGGTTGATAAAACAATGGCCAAACATAGTGCTATCCTTGACGAATATTGCTTTTTTTCAGGGTCTTTGTTTGAGTACTTTTTTAAAATTAAAGTACACTTTAGAATAAAATTGAGAAGCTATGTTTTGTGCAGAATTTTACGAGCTTTTAGATGATTATTGTATCACTCTATAAAACCAGGAAATCAGGAAGAAAAAGAAAAAAAAATGAATATTTTCGCATTTCTAACAAGGTTGATAAAAAACCACCATAAAAATATTGTTTGTATAGGTTTTTTCTTAGAACTTTTATTCTTCTACAATTCCCAATACATCACAATTTTTAAACTTGCAAACTGGAAGAGAAACTTGGTAATATTGTAAACAAAAAACGAGGTGAATATATTCTGAGATACGTTCAGAAAATTAACTATCCTGCGAGTGTATCGAAAAAATCGGAAAAAAACAAAAACTAGGTTTTGTAGAGAATTTCAAGCTCTACAAGATGGTATACAACAATTTTAAAAGACATTCGATACTACGGAGAAGTGGTGATTTTCTTTCAGTTTTTCAGACCTGAAGACCACCCCTGTGTTTTTGTGGTAAAATGTAGGCAAACCACGATTTGAGCCTAGTTAAATGAAAATTGAGAAACCCTTAAAATGGGACTTAATCATAAGAAAAATGAACCTTCAAGACCTTTTCTGATGTCAAAATACGCAAGACTGTATTTAAACTACAATAAGCTAAAGATCAGACTTTTTTGTTTGTAATTCATGTGTTTTTGAGCAACAATGGAGGTATTTGGTTTGTACTATTCTTTGCTCTTTGTTAATTATATTGCTCAAGCTATGAATCCCTAAATTTTCAAACTCAACAAACTATTTATCAATTAACAGAGAACAATCTATATTTACAAGCACTTATCTAGTCCAAAAATCCACTATTTTCCATCAATCCATTTCATTTTCTCAATCTTGCGCACCGCCTTATACTTCAAAAGGTTCCCCATCTTCCCCAATGCCTCGAATTGCTGCCTGGCCACTGTTTCTTCGAGAATTCTGTGGTTTTCCAGAATCTCAAATCTGTCGCCAATCAATTTCGGGTCATAGGCCCATGTGGAGTTTGAAGGTGAGCATTTTTCAACAATTATTGGACCGGCGAACGGGTTATACCAAGTGGCTTTACCTTTCATTTGTCGGGCGCTGCAAAAAAATGAATGTTATAATGATTAGGGAAAATGGACCTACCGCATGACACCAACCGGCCGCTTTTTGGCATATTTCGCTTTCCATCCATGCAACATGAAATCTAGATCCGGATGCCACATACCACTATCAATCCAATCGTCGCGCACCCAACTGGACCCTTTTTTCACTATCCGGATCTTGCCAAAATCCGTGGATGATCCGAGCATGGTTCGGATACAGGCTTCGTAGACAAAAACGTCTTTGTAGTTGTCGGAGTTGTTGTACATTTTTTCGCAGTTTAGAAGAGCTACGTCGGATGTGGGGAAGATTAGTTTGGCGAGGAAGAGCTGAAACATCGAGGTTCATGAACTGGGGATTCTGAAGTCACAACTGGACAAATTTCGAATTTCAGGTGCCAAAAAAAGAACCGAAGCTGCTAAAATTCTATATTTGAAGAATAATTTTGGACATTTTCAATAACCAAACCAAAATTTGAGTCTTTCAGGATAAAATCTATAGAAGTGTAGATTCAGGTATTGATTTAGGGTCAAAACAGGGAATTTTTTGGTCCTGTGAAATTCAAAATCAACACTTGGGGTCCCGAAAATGACCTTTAACGAGTCGATTTTGCATTTTGATAATTAAAATGCACAATTAACCGGGCTCAAAATTTATTACTTGGAACTTTTAACGCATCAAAATGGGACTTATTATCCAACTTTGAGTTTTTTCGGGATAAAATCTATAGAAGTGGATGTTCAAATATCGGTTTAGGGTGGAAATAGGACGTTTTGGGTCCCAAATTGATGATTTTTCTCCAAAATGAGCATTTTTATACATTTTTGAGAACCGAGCTTGGGTATGATAATTGATACAAACATTTGGCACCAAAATGAAACACGAAATCTAGGATACATGATACCCTATGAGCTCAGAAAACCTTCGAGAACCTCTGAATCTCTCAAACTCACATGAATTGCACCATTATCGGTCCCAGTGAATGCCTTCGGAAGGCTTTTCTCATAATTCGCAAAATCCCTAAGCAAATCCCTTGCATATACCGTATTCCTGACAATATAGGAGCCCATCGCAATTTCCCAATTATAAAATCGATCGTAGAAAACTATATCAATATTGTCATCCATATAATCCTCTATTCGTCTGGAATTATTGATTATTTTCAGAAGGATGTGCATAGGGAAAAAAGGTACTTTTTAGGATTGACGACTCCGATATCCGCATCTAGGAACATGATAGTATCAAAGGATGAAAGGAGTTGAGCAACTACACAGTGTCGACGGAAGAATTTCTGAAATTTTGGGAGGTTTCAGAAGTTGATGAGGGATTCTGGACTCACATCTTTCTGTGGACAATTGAAATCAGTGTCGCTAGCCAGGATGAATTGATAATTCTGTATCCGAGAGTAGCATTCCACGGATTCTGGAAAAATGACTTTTTTTTTTTGAGTTCTGTTTTAGAACCCCATAATTCAAATGTGGGGCCTGTTTCCATAGATCTGAGAAATGAAAGTAATAAATCGTGGCTCAACTTTTTTTTACGAGTTTTGTACAATTCCACGTGCTCTTTTTTTTACTGGATATAGGTGTTGTGAGCTATAAACTGTGAACAAACTCATAAAAATTTTTGTTTTCCATATTTTGTTTATGCAAATTGATGTTTTAACGGGATGTTTCAATTTTTTATGTTTATTGCGAAAATAAAAAATAAGATTAAAATAGGCCTGCTCAGGATTGTCCAACTGAGGCCTACTCAGCAGAGTTGGGCATAATTCCGACTTCCGACTTCCGACTTCCGGAAGTGAAAATTTTGATTCCGACTTCCGCGAATGGAAATCCTAATTCCGACTTCCGACTTCCGACTTCCGACATCCGACTTTTCAAAAAATGACTTCCGCCCAACTCTGCTACTCAGCTCAATTCTAACTATCACCAGCTCATTTTTAAGTCACAAGTTGGTTAGATCAACCAAGTTCAATAGTGTTGAATTGGGCTCATGTGAGCCTCATTTAAAGGTAAAGAACACATTTTCAAAGCAAAACCCGGAATTTTTGACCGGTTTTTTAGCCAACAAAAATTTGGCCCTATTTATCTGGTTAGTGGAGCTCATTTGAACCTTATCTGAGCTCATTTCTCACAATTCTAAGCCCATATCAAGGTTCAGGTAGGTTCTAGTTTTACCCACTTTTTCTATTGGTACCAGGTTCTATTCATTAACACATTCTTGTGCTAGTCAGGTCCTAATTTGGCCTGAAAAATCGGAAGATAAAAGGTTCCAATCAAAAGTTTGTCAAACTGAAGCCTTACCTAGCCCGCTCCCCTCATCATGGGACCAATTTCAGTACAAATTTTCTACTGGAATTAAACCAGGGTTCCAGGTTCCATATACGGTTCCAGGTTCCATATATGTATAACGCCGAGGAGTGTCAATTTCGGGCGTACTTGGGACCGGTCTGAATATCATCTGGGATAACTTTACAGGATTTCCAACCACTTTTCTGAAAGCCAAATGGCTCCAGATTGAGCTCACTGAGCTCTGGGCTCATCTCTCATCGTTTTTTGAGGACACTTTTGGGCCTGATATATGGGACCTAACTTGGCCTATTTCTCACTGTTCTTAGCTTTCTCTAAAGCCCTAGTGGGGCCCAGTTAAACACTCATTCTCTACCTTACCTATAGCTAACTTATAATCCGTCAATTTCGTATTCCTCACCACAACCATCACAATCGCAATCTTATGCTTAATATCAATAGTGGTCCATTCATTCCGAAATGTCCTATCCACCTGTTCACTATGGCTCGACATCATCGAGCCATTCCTCACTTTCATCCCCGTCGGCACCAAATTTCTGTCCAAAAATCGAACTACAGTCCTCGACACCCCTAATGCAACCAATAAGTAGAAAATAAGAGATTGTACCAGTAATAGGATGATAAATTTGAGCGATCGACTGGGTTGTTGCATTGAGCTCGAAGAGCAACAACAAAAAAATACAAAAATATGTGTATGTATGTATGTGTGTGTGGGGGGGGGGGATTCATGAGCATCGCTCTGAATTTGCTCACCTGACCACTTTTCGATTTGCACGTTTGTATATTTTTTTTTGGAGCTGGAAAAAATTGGCCGGATGTGTTATAAATATCTAACACCTTTTGATCCATCGAAATGAAGTTCAAAAATCAGGGTGTTAAACTTTTAACTATGTATGCTCACTTTGGAGCATTTATGTATCAGAAGTATGTACTAGTTTCAATTTACATATAGCAAATTTCAGAACCTGTCAAATTTCAGAACCTTGTCGATTGCTTAAATTAAGGCTTTTTTGGAGATTTCAAGCAAAGAAACGATTCTGAAAATATGATCAAACAGTTTTTTTTCTGGTATTCATAAATAAATAATAAATAAACACGTTTTGATGTTGAAATGTGTATAATTGTGTATGTATATGTAAAATATGTATAGACAGAATCGTGAGAACCGATAAATATGTAGGTTCTGAAAAATAGGGGTCCCTAAAACTGGACCCCAGCATTCAAAAAACCTTTTTCTTGATTGGCAACGTGTTTGACGAACAGGCCTGAAATAACCTGAAAAACAGGCCTCAATTTTAGAAAGGTGGTCCTGAAAGATACCTTAAAATCAGGTAAAAATAAATGGGTAAAAAAGCCTAAAAGCCTAAAGTCTTAAAGTTGCCTCAAAATCAGGTATAAACTAGTAAACCTGGAAGGTACTAAATTAGTGTACTAAATTAGGTCTAAATCAGTGAACCTGAGAAGTACCTTAAAATCAGGTTCAAAATAAAGCTGACCAAGAAGTACCTCAAAAAAAGGCTGAAAATAGTGAGGCCGGAAAGTATCTCTCTTTTCAGGTCCAATTTAGTATACCTGGATGGTTCGTCAAAATTAGGTGATAATTAGTGGGCCTGAGAAGTACCTTAAAATCAGGCCTAAATTAATTAAAGTTAGTCCTAAATCAATAAATCTGAATTTTCTTCAAATTCAGAAAAGGCTTCAAAAAGGCTCAATTTATGAGAATTGAAAAAGATTTTAAATCGAGCCTAATATAGTGGATTTGAAAGGACCTCAATATCACGCCTAAATTAGTAGACCTGGATTAGGCCTCAGAATCAGGCTCCTAATATGGACTTCAAAATTAAGTCCTAGTTAGTAGATCTAGAAGGCTCATAAATTCAGGTCTAGATTCGTGGGTCTGAAATAAGAGATCTGAAAGGCCCTTCACAATTAGGCCCGATTGAGTAGGCCTAAAAGAAACCGCCTAATTTAAACCACATGGAGGGACTAGACCTGAAATTGTGGATCCTGAATCTGACCCGAAATTTCAAAGATCCCATTGAAATCCGGCCCAAATCTGTAAAAGAACCACAACATCACACAATTTTTGGTTAATTTTCGAAGACCTGAAGAAAACCTCTAAATCGGGTCTGTAAAGAGAAGATTCAGATATTTTTGAACTGGAAACTCCAAGTCCTCTTTTTCTAATAGTTTCTACATGTACGCTTCAAAACTAGACTCTAGTCTATCTAGTTTTTCTGTTCTGTGCTTTCGAGCTATAAATTTGGTATCTATTCTTCATCCAGACTCATCATTTCTATTTGTTCAGAACCGTACATCCCTATATTTTGTTATTTGTACAACAAAGGCACTGTAACAAAGATTAATTATATTGTTTCCCAAGACCATTAAACCAATGTTCTGCTGGCAATTCCTTTTGTTGACAAAGGAGTGTATTGGGAATCAAAACAAGGGCATGTATGGCTTTCAGAAAAAATATATCCTTTTGCAAAATTATCTTATCAATGCTGGACAGCTATTTTTATCATCCACAAATCTTCCAGAAATTATTTTTTATCTACTCATAGTAGGGATGGAATTTTGGTGCTTCTTTAAGTCTTTCAACTTTTTTCAATAGTTTTTTTTTCAATAGTGCTCAAAATCTTAATCTAGATTTTCAGAGGCTCACAAATTTTTCTAGAGAAGTTTATGACTAGTTTGAACTACAGATTCGTCCTCTACAGCTCTCCAATCCTGCCTTCAAAAAATCTTAGCGACTTCATATTAGAAGAACTCGATGTGAACATGGAGAACATGATATATCATATTTCTAATTTCTACATCCTAGATAAAAATGGTGTGTCCTATTTTAATGTGTTTTTTTTTTTGAATTTTGAACCCATTAGCCAAAAATTTGGACCTCTATTTTGTAAGGAACCCATACGTCAAAAATCTGGACCCCTATTTTGTGACAAACCCTCAGAACAAAAATCAGAACTCCTTTTTTTGTGAAGGACCCCTTTTTTTGGAACCTTTTTTTTTGACCCTTTTTTTAGAGACCACTTTTTTGTTAGAGACCCCTATTTTTCTTTCGGACCTCTACTTTTGTGAGAGACTCCTATTTTTTAGAACCTTTGTTTTCTGGACTTCTTTCTTTTTTGTTAGGGACCCCTTTTTCGTCAGGGCCCCTTTTTTTTTTGTTAGGAACTCCTTTTTTATAAGAACCCCTATTTTTTGATAGCTCTATTTTTTGGAACCTCTATTTTTTAGGACCTTTTTTTTGGTCCAAAGCCAGTTTTTCCGATACCCTACCTTTGTTGATGATTTATCAACCTTTTTGATTTATCACTATACGAAAACCAATATCCGGCCGAATTCAATAACAGTTTTGTTGTAATACTGTGCAAACGCCCACTTCAATTGATATTGCTCACAACTCATTGTCAATATGCTCAATGTCAATATTGCTCATTGTCAATATAAAAGAGCGTTGTGTTGTATTATTTTTGTCATTCTTTTATAATGTAATAAAATGTTATTTATCGTGGTGTCAAATTGGATTCTCTACATGGTGCATCGACCTAATTGGATGGCGATGTTAAGAAGAAGACCCGCGTGGCGGGAGAGCGAAATCCGATGGACATCCGCGACATGAATTACGAATCCAAGAAGACCCCTCGTACGAGAACGAGTTCCGAAGCAATTCAACTCCAGTCCGAGGTACCTCGCACCGCAGCTGGTCGGGGGAAGGTTGACTCATCATCACATGGTCAACTTTATTACGAATATGTGCTCCAAATCGAATCGATCTACTCATGGACAGTATTCGCCCAACGGACTCGAAAAATCCGAAGGGAATCATCGATCGACAGCATCAACAATGCTTTGATCACACAATCATCTGACTTCATCAAGTCATCATCACCATCATCAACCACTCAATTTTCTGGTTGATTCATCAAAGTTGGATCGTCAACAATGGTCAACTTCATTTCGATAATGCTCGTTCTTGGTGTAGCATGGACGCATCTCGAGCCGACGGAAAAGTCCGAAGAACATCATCAATCGACAGCACTGGCAATGCTTCGATCAACTTCACTCATCAATTCGAGTCAATACTATCAACCACCCATTTTGCTGGCCCGGGAGTGTTGATGATTTATCAACCTTTTTGAATTATCACTATACGAAAACCAATATCCGGCCGAATTCAATAACAGTTTTGTTGTGATACTGTGCAAACGCCCACTTCAATTGATATTGCTCAATATAAAAGAGCGTTGTGTTGTATTATTTTTGTCATTCTTTTATAATGTAATAAACTATTATTTATCGTGGTGTCAAATTGGATTCTCTACAACCTTCATAGATATTGTACTTTTTTCAGATTATTTAAAGAAAATTGTGTGCCTGGACCGGTAAAAGTACTTCCTGCTCGATTTATGGATAAATATCGGCTCATTTCATGTATAATTCTGAAAATTTTCAGTTATTTTTTTGTCAAAATAGTGAACAATATAATTTTTTTTGAAGAAGCCATAGACATGTATATTATGTGCTAAAAATAATATACACTATTTGATGTTGATGTATATATGTAAAATAGTCAAATGAAAATATCCAAAAACTTCTGGATCACATTTTTTCAGCCAATTTTGATATAGTTAGTAATCTGGAGCATATAATTATACATTTTTTTGCTCAGTGGACACTCATGCTATGTACATATGTTAAACTTATGTATCACCATGGTTACTTGACAAAATGAGCAATTTCCGAACTATTTTTACACTTTTAGTGAAATTTTGCAAATTCCCTTGTTTTGTTGAATTTTCTTAACAATTGTTCTGTCTTGATAAGGAAAAGTCCAACAATATTATATTTATTCAACGTCATGTGAGAAATCATTTTTCCCCATTCATTTGTTTGTTAAATTCACAATGAAAATTTTATTTCGTTTTTTTTTGGTGTACGAAAAAACAAAATTTGTACTTTTTTTTCGCGCAGTTCAAAAACTAGAGATTTGTAATCGTGTATTATATATATACATATATATATTTTGTCTGTTTGAGTAAAGGAAAATATCGAAATTCGGTTGCCCATATTTGAACAGCTTGGCCAACGCGACCCGGGTCGGGATTCCACATGTCAGTTTGATTGAAAATGACCACGTTGTCGAAAATGTGAGTTTCCTCTTCTACAGTACATTTTTCCGTACAGTAATTTTTTCCAGACCGTATACTATGATGTCGCCAAGCACATCAAGTTGGTTGAAACATTTAGCCTTTCTGCTAACCTTGATATTTTTCGCATATTTTATTTTCACCACTGAGAATTTGTTTGACACCACGTTATCCATTGAGCGAATCCGACAAGTCGCGGTTGCGACAATTCGCGATCCACAAATCGCAATTGTTATTGTGATAACTGCAGGGACTGATATGAAGAACTATGATGTCGCTACTAGTAAGTACCCCCAGAAGAACCCCTATTTATATGTACTTTCAGAAACTGTTCATTGTTACGCCAAGGTCCAAGGATATGAATTTGTTCTAGCTATGGATAATGAATTTGGTTGTAACCACAAAGATGTTCGTGAGCTCCCTGACCAGCCCTTATCTTTAGAAATACAAAAAAATTCCAGAAATTCTTTCGACGACATTGTGTGGCCGCAAAAATCCTGCCAAAATATGATGTTGTACTATTTTTGGACGCAGACATCGGTGTGGTTAATCCCAAAAAGTACTTACTCATAAATATACAAAAAAAAATATGAAAAAAGTTGATCTTTTTGCAGACGAATCGAGGAATATATGGAAGATGGGGTTGATGTCACATTTTATGATCGATTTTATAATTGGGAAATTATGGCGGGCTCCTATATCGCCAGAAATACACCATATGCATTGAATTTGTTGATGGGTAGGTCAAAAAGGTTCTAAGAGGAGAAAGGAACATTTGGAGGGTTTTCTTTCAGAATTTGCTGATTATGAATATAAGCTTCCGAATAGCTTCCATGGAACAGATAATGGTGCACTTCATGTGAGTAAAAAGTAAAAAAAAACGATAGAAATATGATTTGAAGGCGCATGGGTCTCGTAGCGAACCACCTGTTGTATGGGGATTACGGTTGTTTTCTTTGAAATTGCTATGTTTATCTTTGTTGGAAGGCCTTGAAAATGCAGACGAATTCTCAAACAAAAAACCGTACTCGAACTGAAAACACCGTCAGCTCACAATTTTTAATTTGAACGCCCTCGGGTCTCATAGCGAACCATCTTTTGTGACGATGTTTGCAGTTTGAGTACGGTAGTTTGCTCTTTTTCTCCGTGTCTCTTTCAAATTGCTAAATCTCTCAATATTCGAAAAATGCGATTTTCTCTCGCCACTCTGTGTGTCAGACGTCTGCAAACACGGTGACGCAGTTTTGCACAGGTGACGAAAATTTTCACAGTATTTTTTTTTCAATTTAAAGGAACATACGTATTAGACTACTATTAGCATTTTTCTTATAAAACCTAAAAAAAAATATACAATTTTGTTGTAAACTTCTTTAAATCTGTACACACCGAATATTACGAACAATTGTGAGAGTGTGTTGAAAACCGAGAGGGAGAAAAGAAAGAGATAGTCCAGTAGAGCACACATGACCCATTTTATTCCAGCTCTTCCTCGCCAAAAAACTCGTCCCACACGCAACAATCGAACTCGACAATTGCGAAAAAGTCTACAACAAATCAGGCGGATATGATGATCTATTCACCTATGAGGCATGTATTCGAACACTTTTGGGTGTCTCCACAAATTTTGGAAAAGTCAAGATTTATCGAAAAGGAACTGGATGGGCTAGGGATGATTGGCTGAGTGGTGGGTTCTGGAACGAGGAGATTGATTTCATGCTACATGGCTGGAAAATGAATCAATTAAAGCCAACACCCAACAAGACTATTAAGTAGGTCCCTCTGAATATTTTCTAGATAAATTTAATAAATTTCCTTCTAGACCTTGGCGTATGGGCTGGTCCCAATGGTATAACCCGCTAGCCGGACCGATTGTAATTGAAAAATGCTCGCCGAGCAACTCTACATGGTCCTACGACCCAAGACTTCTTGGAAACCGCTCGGATATCGAAGCAGCTCTTTTGGATTACGAGAAAATTAGAGCTGTAGATCAAATTAAGTCAAACGCTAGAATGGTTGAATTGCTAGAAAAATTGAGCAAGGAGAAGAAAAATTGAAGCCGTGTATTAAAAAATGGGTATTTTGTTTTGATGTTTGTAAAAATGAAGTTGTTTGTCCTATAAAAATGTACATAAATCATCATTTTCAAGAAATTTGAACGAGATTTATTGATGTAAATTTGGTTTTTTTTCGTATCAAGATGGATCTTTTCATTTATTAGATAAATGGATTTAGAAAAGTCGAAGATATTTTACATTATTCTAGTTAATCTGGTATTTTTTGTATATTTTCGGTGCATTGAAGACAGTAATCTTCGAGTTGCTATTGTTATTGTGATAACTTCTGGGACTGATATTCTGAACTATGATGTCGCTACTAGTAAGTACCCCCAGAAGAACCCCTATTTATATGTACTTTTAGAAACTGTTCATTGTTACGCTAAGGTCCAAGGATATGAATTTGTTCTAGCTATGGATAATGAATTTGGTTGTAACCACAAAGATGATAGTGAGTTCTTTGATTTGCTCCAATCTATAAAAAAACACAAATTTTCCAGAAATTTTTCCGACGACATTGTGTGGTCGCAAAAATCCTGCCAAAATATGATGTTGTACTATTTTTGGACGCAGACATCGGTGTGGTTAATCCCAAAAAGTACTAAAAAAAAAGTGAAAAAAAATGTATGTTGATCTTTTTGCAGGCGAATCGAGGAATATATGGAAGATGGGGTTGATGTCACATTTTATGATCGATTTTATAATTGGGAAATTATGGCGGGGTCCTATATCGCCAGAAATACACCATATGCATTGAATTTGTTAATGGGTAGGTCAAAAAAGGTTCTAAGAAGAGAAAAAGGGTTCTTCAGAATTCGCTGATTATGAATATAAGCTTCCAAACAGCTCTCATGGAACAGATAATGGTTCAATTCATGTGAGTGAAAAGGGAGTTTTGAAAAATGCAACTAAAATAACCAAATTACAAAAATTTGGGCCAGATCAGGTCTATTTTTTTTGCAACAAGAAAAAAAGCATAAAAATTGAAACCGTCAGCAATATTTTAGAAAAAAAGAGATAATATTATAAAAGTTAACATATATTTTATCAGTCAAAAAAATATATAGTATATTATATAAGTTAACATATATTTTATATATGTAAGTTAAAATATATTATATTATAAAAGATAACATATATTATATGATATAAGTTAACATATATTATATTAAACAAGTTAACATACATTACAACAATAAAAATATGCTATATTATAAAATATAACATAAATTATATTATATATGTAAGTTAAAATATATTATATTATAAAAGATAACATATATATTAGGAAAGTTTAAGTACATTATATTATATAAGTTAACATATATAATATTATAAAGGTTAACATACATTTCATCAGACATATTAAATATATTATATTATTGTTGATTCGATTTTTTGTGACCATTGGAAGAGGAATATATGGCCGATGTTTCGCTACCGTATAGAAATTGAAGAAGAAAACTTCAAAAGATCAAAAAAAAATCGGAGGTCTGAAAAAATCAAACTTCATAACTACCTTCATTTTTGGTTAAAAATCTTCAAAAAATTTCGTGGAAGTTTTTTTGTTTTATTGATGTTCAATTGTTAACAATAGTTGTGAAATTTATTTTTTCAGACCTCCAAATTTTTTTGATCTTGGGAAAACAAATTGAAAAATTTCTATACGGTAGCAAAACTTCGGCCACGTTTCCAACAATCAAAAAAGTTCGAATTGACACTATATAAGTTAACATATATTATATCATACAAGTTACCATATTATACTATATAAACAAACGTATATTCTATTGTATAAGTTAACATATATTATATTATAAAAGTGAAAATATATATTATTTTATAAAAGTAAAAATATATTATATCATAAAAGTTAACATATATTATATGAATTGAAATATATACTATAATAAAAGTTAACATAAATTATATTATATTTAGATGTGACCAAAAATAAAATAAAACTGTAAAATCAATGAGCCCAGTCGGATCTTGGATTGAGTTTGAAAAAAATCAGACCAATTTTGAAAAATGAAGACCAGTTACCAGAAAATGTTGACCAGTTTTCAGGCCCATTTAAAATCCACTGGATTTTCCACTGGACCGATTTTTATAGAAAAATGCTCGCCGAGCAACTCGACATGGTCCTATGACCCTAGACTCCTAGGAAGCCGAGAAGATATCAAAGAAGCTCTATTGGATTTTGAGAACGAGATTGCGTTGCATCAAATAACTTTATTCTCTAGAATGAATCTACTTCTACCCAAACATGAAAAGAAGTTTTGGTTTCTCCCGTTGTAACATGACTTTATTTTAATTAATTTTTTTCATTACACATCAGAAAAGAGTCATTTTTCAAAAAAAAAAAACATATTGCACATTCATCATTATTCACTTTTTTATAAAACATTTGTTCCTTTTTGATCAGAAATATTCATTGATAAGAAACATTTTTTGATATGCTGGGTAAATAAAAGGTCTTTTTTCTTTTTGGTTTTCATATCATGATAGAGGTCAGAAAATTCAGAACTATACTCGTATTCCTGGGATTATTATTGATTTTTGTATATATTTTTTATGCGACTGGGAATGTTTGTAATACAACGCTTGTGATTCGCGATCCACCAGCGACGTTTCGCGGTGTACCAGCGACAATTCGCGTTTTACCCGCGACGATTCGCGAAAACCCAGCAACAATCCGCCATAAAAAAATCGCAATAGTAATTGTGATAACTGCAGGGACTGATGTTATGAACTATGATTTAGCTATAAGTAGGTTACACTTCTATGGATAATTATCACCTAATTTTTTTCTTTAGAAACCGTTCATTGTTACTCTAAGATTCAAGGATATGAATTTGTGCTAACAATGGATAATGAGTATAATTGTGAGCACAAAGATGTGAGCTCAATTTCGTGCCTCATCCAAATAACCAAGACTTAATTCCAGAAATTCTTTCGACGACATTGTGTGGTCGCCAAAATCCTGCCAAAATATGATGTTGTACTATTTTTGGACGCAGACATCGGTGTGGTTAATCCCAAAAAGTACTTACTCATAAATATACAAAAAAATATGAAAAAACGTTGATCTTTTTGCAGACGAATCGAGGAATATATGGAAGATGGGGTTGATGTCACATTTTATGATCGATTTTATAATTGGGAAATTATGGCGGGGTCCTATATCGCCAGAAATACACCATATGCATTGAATTTGTTGATGGGTAGGTCAAAAAGAATTCCAGAAGAAAAAGAAAAATTGAAGTTTTGCTTCAGAATTCGCTGATTATGAATTTAAGCTGCCAAATAGCTTCCATGGAACAGATAATGGTGCACTTCATGTGAGTAAAAAGGGAATTTTTGAAAAAATGCAGACCACGTACTGAAAACCTGACTCGACATTCTCACCTTTTTTGTTTCGAAAAAGGTGATACTGTGTATTTTTCTTATCACAAGACACCTTTTTCCATCTACATACATATGCAGACGAAATAGTGAGTAAGAATGAGAGAATCAGACGTGGAAAACCAAACAACTTTGGTGATTCATAACTTTTTCCAAAAAAAAATCCGGGGTTCAGAAATATAGCATGATGATTAGGAGGTTGGGCTCTAGAATGTGCAAACCCCAGCTCAAGCACATATTTTTTCAGATCTTTCTAGCCAAAAAGCTCCTCCTTATATAGGGTAACATATACTATATTATGAAAGTTAACATATATTATATAAGTTAACGTATAAAATATCTGAAAGTTATCATATATTATATAAGTTAAAGTATATTATATTATATGTATATGTAACGTATAAACGTATAATATATTATAAAAGTGAACGTATATTATATTATGAAATTTAACATATATTATATTACAAAGTTTAACATATATTATATCATATAATTGAACGTATATTATATTAGATTATATAACTTAACGTATATTAAACTATGAAAGTTAACATATATTACATAAGTGAAAGTATATTATATTATATGTATAATTAACGTATATTATATTATATAAGTTAAAGTATAATATATTATGAAAGTTAACATGTATTATATTTAAAAATTGAACTATCTAGCCTTACTAATAGGCGAACAAGATTAGACAAAATTTTTTTGTGTAAAGTAAACAATAAGAAAATCGATTTGGACACATCTCACCTATTCACCCTGATAATGTCACTCGAAGTAAAAATAAATATCGCTACAAAATACCGCAATCAAACATTCGCAAGAACTTCTTCGTTCATAGAACATTTTCTCTTTAATTTCATTCTATTCCGTTATATTTGGTTGATCGTATACTATTATTCAATATCGCGCATGAAAACCCTGGGTTTAAGTTGAGATCCTGGCTATTCCAAACTTTTTTTTTCGCCCACATTTTTCCCCAATTATACCTCATTGTTTCTCGATGTTTTTTTTTTAAATACCATTTCTCATTATTATGTTATGTTAAACTTCACGTGGCAAACACGTATTGAATAAATAAATAAATAAATAAATAAATAAATAACATATATTATATTATATTATATAAGTTAACGTATATTAAATTATGAAAGTTAACATAAATTATATTATGAAAGTTAGCATATATTATTTTATATAAATTAACGTATAGTATAATATAAAAGTTAACATTTATTATATTATAAAATTTAACATTTATTATATCACATAAGTGAACGTCTATTATATTTAATAAGTAAATGTATATTATTTTATAAAAGTTAAAATATATTATATTCTATAAATTAACGTATATTATATTATGAATGTTAGCATATATTGTTTTATATAAATTAACGTATATTATATTATAACCAGTTTAAAAAAAAATGTAGAACAAGTTTATTTTCCAGATCTTTCTAGCCAAAAAGCTCTTTCCCCACGCAAATATCGAAATCACCAACTGCGAAAAAATATACAACATATCAAAGGACTGGGCCGACCTATTCACCTATGAAGCCTGTATCCGCGCACTTTTCGGAGTTTCAACAAATTTTGGGAAAATCAAGATCTTCCACAAAGGCACTGGATGGGCTAGGGATGCTTGGTCGAATGGATTATGGAACGAGGAGATTGATTTTATGTTACATGAGTGGAAAATGTCCAAGTTATTACCTACACCAAATGAACCTGTCAAGTGAGTAAAAATAATGATTTAGTGAATGTTAAAATTTTTGCTCGTTTAGAGCAGTCGCAGTACCTCAATCCCAATGGTATAACCCTCTAGCTGGACCAATTGTGATAGAAAAATGCTCGCCGAGCAACTCGACATGGTTCTACGACCCAAGACTTCTAGGAAGTCGCGAAGATATCAAACCAGGTCTATTGGAATATGAGAAAATGGTGGCGCTGAAGCAAATCACATCGATTTCTAGGATGGAAGATCTTCTACCCAAAAACAAGACAAAGAGCAGACTTTGGCCCTTCTCCAAGTGAAAATTCATGAATTAATGCTCAGATTACGGTGTATATTGGTGCTCAAATAAGATGAGATCTATTTCATTTCAATAAACTTATCAACACAATAATCGTTTCCAAAATTAAAAAAATATAATCGATGATGTTTTGCGGCTGTGACCTGCCTCAATAGAGCATATCTACGATCTTCTAGGAGCCTTCTAATGAACTCCTTGTACAGCTCTTTTTGCTCCAAAGAAGAGTTGTGCACCTGGAAGTTCAATTTTCAGAGCTCTTCAGCTGAGCTCTAGAACCGACCTCCATGTTTAGTTGACATAATGTGATACCGGCCTTATCCAATTGCCCATTTCTATAAAAATAGGGGAAAAGTGTGTATTCCGCGTACTCATTATCCATCCAAAGATGATCAATTGTCTTGATTTTCAGTATATTTTTGATAAAATACACTAGATCGATATGAAAAACATTGCGATTCTTGTACTTCCCATCGACCAATACACTGGCTTCAAAGAACCCGTCGGAACCACTGATGGCTAATGGGAAATAGGTGCCAATTTGGGAGAAGATCTCGAAGTTGTCCATGAACATTGGGTCGGCTCCGATGAATTTTGTGTTGGCTCCAAGTTCGATGGTTTTCTGGAAAACTGTGATCATCTAATTGTTTTTGAGCTCAAACTGTGCTCATTTGATTTTCTTTGGTCTCAAACTCTCCTTATTCAATTTCTCAAATGATTTGAGTGCTCATAAAAATTAATTCTACTAGAACCTTCATTTAAACTAACTACCCAGATGTTGCTCCTGGAGCTCAATTCTATCCAGTATCCCTTATTTTGAACCCTCATATATCTGAAATCATTATTTTAAGCTAAAGATAAACCACTCAGGTTCCAATTTTGGATAAAAATGCAGACTAATTCTAGGTAATACCCTAGTACCTCATTAATCTGTTCTGGAACCTGTAGTTTGTGAGCTCAGTCTGAAAGAGCACAAAAATATGCTCATAGTGATCTCAATTTGGAAAAAGCTCACTTTTTATAGCTCAGCTATTTTATTCTGGTTCAAGAAGTTCAATAGAGTATTCAGTTATTTTTGACATGGTGCATAGACCACTCCCAAGAAGCCCTACTCACATTTCTCAACGCAGTCTCGGCCTTTATATCCTTCCCAATCCCGATTGTCACCACATAATCTTCAATTTCCGGTTTTATCAACGGCAAAATCGCAAACTTGTTCTCATCCCTATTGCGAAATAATCTAACTTTCAAGGAAACATGCGAGTTTATCACACTGTCACATTTTATAACATGAAAAATGCTCGATCTCCAGAACTTAAAAATAATTTGTTCTTTTTATAGAGCACGTTTCCAACCTACCTGCTCCGCACTTTCGCTGAAATTGAACTGCGCTCTCGCGCAATCATGCCACATCTCGAAAATTGTCGACTTCCTAGTTGGAAACAATTTCTGAAACGCTGCGCGACGCTCATTTTTACTGGATATGAATAGAAGAAATAAAATAAGGGATAAGGCGAAAAATAGGGGCTTGACGTTTAGCTTCAAAGTTGCCATCGGGATAGAACAAAAAGAGATAGAGGATATGTGTACAACTTGGTTGATAAACCGGTTCCTTTTGATAAAGTTGATGGAGAGGGGGGGGGGGTAACTTGTTATTTTGGTCAGTTTTTTTCCAGAACGGTCAAACCCTGGAATTGTCAGTGAGATCTATTTCATTTCAATAAACTTATCAACACAATAATCGTTTCCAAAATTAAAAAAATATAATCGATGATGCTTTGCGGCTGTGACCTGCTTCAGTAGGGCATATCTACGATCTTCAAGGAGCCTTCTAATGAACTCCTTATAGAGTTCTTTTTGATCTGCGGATGCTTTATGGACCTGAAAAATCGATATTTTTAGAGCTGTATCCTGAACACTAGGACTGACCTCCATGTTTAGTTGACATACAGTAATACCTGCCTCATCCAATTGCCCGTTTTCATGAAAATAGGGGAATAATGAATATTCCCCATACTCATTATCCATCCAAAGATGATCAATTGTCTTGATTTTCAGAATATTTTTGATAAAATACACCAGATTTATATGAAACACTTCGACGTTCTTGTACTTCTTTTTGAACAATACACTGGCCTCGAAGAACCCGTCCGAACCACTGATGGCTAATGGGAAATAGGTGCCGATTTGTGAGAAGATCTCGAAGTTGTCCATGAACATTGGGTCGGCTCCGAAGAATTTTGTGTTGGCTCCGAGTTCTTCGGTTTTCTGGAGAAAAGGGGATTGTTTTCGGGCTCAAACTGTATAGGAGTCTCTCGAAGGAATATCTCGAGTTTAAAGCTAAAGTGAGCTCAAGCTGAGCACATTTAGAAGAGCACACAAAGATGAACTAGGATATGGACCTACATTTTAAGGATGATATAAGTCCTTGCTCATTCTGGGCTCCCAAATAATTGAACCAGGTATCATGTATATTATCCAGGGGCATTATCTAAAGAGCACAAAATATGCTCATGTTGAATACGATTTATTTTTTCGCCTCTTCAATAACCTCAGTATCATATTGTTAGTTACTTTGAACTTCAGATATGACGCTGAAGCTTTTAATCTGGCTATCCATATCCAGTATACTCTCCAGGAGCTTTTAAATAAGGATATGTTTGTGAGCTCAAATTGAACTGTACGGAAAGAGCACAAATTATGCCCAAAATGAACGTTCAAGCTATATATTCTGGTTCACGCAGTTTTTTTTAGTTATCAGAGAATTATAAATTACATTTATCTTAATGTATTTTTGAAGCGTAAACTACACTTATTGTATTAGAATTATTTGGGACCATGCAATTTACAAAATATATATAACATGGTTAAGTATACAGGAGCATCAGAAAAGTATATGGGTCTTAAAATCACTACATTTTCCAATATGTCTCAATCACCTATTAGTTTCTGATGAATTACATTAAATTTCAGCTATTTTCGAAACGTATAGTACACTTTTTGTATTTTATCATGACATGGTGCATAAACCCCTCCCAAAACACCCTACACACATTTCTCAACGCCGTCTCAGCTCAAACTGTGCTAATTTGATTTTTTGAATGGTTTCAAGTGCTCATTTTTAGCTCATTCTGAAGAAGCTACGATTTGTTCCATTGGAACCATGCGTATATTCTATTCAGTACCCCTTATTTCTCTGTTCTATCAAGTACCCCTTATTTTGGACCCTCATATATCTAAAATCATTATTTTAAGCTAAAGATAAACCATTCAAGTTCCAATTTTGAAAAAATTCAGACTAATTCTGAAAAATAGGAATCCAATACTTCCAACTAGGCTATACCCGAGAACCTCATTACTCTGTTCTGGAACCTATAGTTTGTGAGCTCAGACTGAGCTGAACTGAAACAGCACAAAAATATGCTCACCATTTTGCTCAAAGCACTATTCACGTTTAGGAAGAATATTTTGACTTCAGGTATCTCTGAGACTTACGGTTATCAGTAAGATCTCATCATGACATGGTGCATCCACCTCTCCCAAATAACCCTCCCTACTCACATTTCTCAACGCCGTCTCAGCCATCACATCCTTCCCAATCCCAATCGTCACCACATAATTCTCCACTTCCGGTTCTACCATGCCAATCAACGGCAAGATTGCGTATTTATACTCATCCTTATTTCGAAATGGTAGAAGTTTCATCGAAACATTAGAATCTATCAATTTGTCACATTTCTTAACATGGTTGATGCATGAATTCCAGAACTGGAAAAATATAAGATTGAAGTTCTTTTTGGGCTCATTTGGCTCACCTGATCCGCAGTTTCGCTGAAATTAAAGCTCTGACTTGCGCAGTCATGCCATTTTTTGAAAAGGGGGACTTCTTCGTGGTGATTGAACACTTTTTGAATAGTGGTTCGATTGTCTGTATTGCTAGATAAAAATAAAAGGCAAAAAATTAGGAATAATCCAATTAAGGCTAGTTTCACTTGAGGCTTCAATGCTGCCATGGATTCTGGAAAAGCCACATGGATTATGAAAAATATGGAAATGAGAGTGAAGAGCAAACTAGAATCTAAAGAGCACAGTTCCTTTTTCTATATATTTGTCCTCATAAATTCATTAAAAAAAAACTGCAACTGAAGTTATCAAAAATTCAACACAAAACAAATACGCATTTTTTTCTTCGAAATGTACAATTGTTGAAACGTGTACATAGCGAGGAAAGAGCATTGTTTGAAAAAAAAACAATTTTTTTTATCTAATTTTTTTTTATTTATTCAACACGTGTTTGCCAAGTGAAGTTTAACATAACATAATAATGAGAAATGATATTTAAAAAAAAGCATCGAGAAACAATGAGGTATAATTGGGGAAAAATGTGGGCGAAAAAAAGTTTGGAATAGCCAGGATCTCAACTTAAACCCAGGGTTACTTAAACCCAGGGGTGTATACGATCAACCAAATATAACGGAATAGAATGAAATTAAAGAGAACATGTTCTATGAACGAAGAAGTTCTTGCGAATGTTTGATTTCGGTATTTTGTAGCGATATTTATTTTTACTTCGAGTGACATTATCAGTTATCAGGGTGAATAGGTGAGATGTGTCCAAATCGATTTTCTTATTGTTTACTTTACACAAAAAAAGTTTGTCTAATCTTGTTCGCCTATTAGTAAGGCTAGATAGTCCAAATTCTGCATTTCTAGTATCAGCAAATTTATAATTTTGTTCGTCGGGCTTGATGTATTTCCCGTTTATTCTGTAGAGTACTCGGGGAAAAATCGGCAAGCTTGCGACAGTTTGTTGCAAACTTGCGGCAATTTGTCGCAAATTTGCGACATTCGGCTGTCGCAAGGCTTGCGGTGTTCTTGCGCCAATAGTCGCAAGCTTTGCGACATCTAGCAGCAAAACTACTGCACGGCTTGCGACACCCTTGCGCGAGAAAAAATGTGTCGCAGGTTTGCGACAAACTGCCGCAAGCTTGCGACAAGGAAAAAGCCTTGCGACACTCTTGCCGTTTTTTCCCCGAGTAGCTTACGAGTATAATTATTTTGTGAGCTTTCTATAAGATTTTTGATAGATTTTTTGTTTGGACTTGTCTCAACCGTTCCATACTCCAAACTTGGTCTTACAAATGTTTTATAGAGATTAATCATGAATTTGACGTCTTTACTAGAAAATGTCTTGAAGAGTTGAAATGTAACAAAGTTTGCTCTTGTTGCCGCTTTCTCCCAATGTTCTTTGAAATCCAATTTATCAGAAATATAAAACCCTAGATCTCGAACAACTTTTTCCTTGTGGTACACCACTTAAACAACTCTTTTCTTCTGACAAGAAATCTTGGATTCTAACTTTAAATACACGACCTCTCAAAAACTCCTCAATCCATTTTACAAAATTCTGGTTCAAACCTATTAGGGATAACTTTGAAACCAACAACTTATGATTAACTTTGTCAAAAGCTTTTGCATAGTCAAAATACACAATATCTACCTGCTGTTTTTTCTCTATCGCCAGCGTCCAGTCATCTAATGCTCCTACCATCTGAGTTACTGTAGAACGTTTGGGTCTGAACCCATGCTGGTTTTCACGCGAGAATTTGACAGATTCCAAATGTGCTAGTAGTTTGACTTTCAAACATCTTTCATATACTCTACAGATGTTGGACGTAATACTGATTGGTCGGAAGTCTTTGATACTTTTGGGGTACTTGGTTTTAGGAACCGGAACTACATATGACTGTTTCCAATGAAATGGGACTGAGCTGTTCATCATTGAAAAATTAAATAACTGTGTGAGGGGAGAGATAATCAGTGAAGCGACAATTTTGACAAATTTGAATGGGACACCGTCAGTAGTCTTTGAATTACTGGACTTAGTCTTTTTTAAAACTTCTTCTTCCAGGACCCACGGGAGAAGCATTGTAGACTTGGTATTACTGTATATCAATTGACTTTCAACTGAATTCATTTCATATTGAGACTCAAAGTAGGATGCTAAGCAATTGGCTTTCTGTTTATTGTCAAAGATTATATTTCCCTTTTCATCACTCAAAGTTGGTACATTATAACCAAATGGTTTCAAGATTTTCTTTACTTTCTGTGACAATTTACTATAATTGTAACTTTTGACTAAACACTTTTCGTAGTTCCTGTTATACTTCTCTACTTTTTTATTAAGATTACTACTAAAACTTTTGAATTTTTCAATATTTTCGTTGCTTCCAGTTTTTATAACGTAACTCCACAAGGTCTCTTTGAAATCAAACATTTTTCGAGATTGGTTTCTCTTCAACTGGTACAAATTTCGAAAAACAAAACTGTAGGTAGTCAATAAAGTTTTCATACATGACAGAAATATCTTCCCTAGAACCAAATATGTCATCCCAGTTCACGTTTCCTAAAAGCTGAGCAATACATTCCCAATTGATATTCTGATAGTTTGGTAATAGGACTTTCACTTTTGATTCAAATTTTATAGCTTCGATTTTGAATGTGATTCTGTTGTGATCTACTTTACCGATTTTTACATCGTAAACTTTTGAATTAGAAAGAATTATGTCAAGAACTTTGGATTTTCGAGTTGGTGCATGAACAAACTGTGTTAAAGTGTGAGAATAACAAAAATTTATGACGTTTTTACCAATAATTGAAGAACTAGTAGGTTGATCTGACCAAACTATGTCTGTATAATTTGTGTCCCCAATTATGAAGTTATCTTTGTGGGTTATGAGATTGTCAATATATGATAATATATATGAAATGTATATCATTTTATAGATCTTGACACGCTGGTCAATCCAGTGATCGGCTTTTGAAAAACTTCTCCGTGGAGCTTAAAATAGGGTTCCAATATTTATCAACATTGGAACCCTATTTTGAGGATTCTTGGTACTATAATTTAATACATAGGAGTCCACAAAATGAGTCCAAAATAAGAACTATCACAATTGCAAAAAACGGCTCAAAAAATAGTGCGCCAGCAAGAAAAAATTTAGTTGAAGGCTGGGCTCGAACTTATAACCTTCTGGGCTGTATGTCAACGTACTGCCACTGAGCCATAGGAGTCACTTGGTTCAAAATCAGTGCATGAGCACACGGATCGAAATTAAATTTATGAAATGTATATCGTTCTGTAGCTGAAAAAAAAGTGAAAAATATCCAGCTCTCAGTTTTCATAGAAATTCATCTGTGAAGCTCAAAATTGAGCTCTAAAGATTCGGTACATATGATAATCATAACAAAAAATATTAGTTTAGAGCTGGGACCTTCTGGACTGTATATCAGCGCACTACCACTAAGCTATAGGAGTGTGTTAGTATCATTTTGTAGCTCGTGACATGCTGAACAATATCCAGTAATCAATTTTTGTGGAGCATCTTTGTGGAGCCCAAAAATGAGCTCTAAAGTTTGGGCTCATTTTTGAAGTTCTGAATAAAATTTGGTGATACTCGTATATGAATCTACCACAATTTGAATTCATAGGAGTCCCAAAAAAAACCCAGAATTTACCATAGATTAGCCGATATCAAATAATCTCTAGACAAAATGTAAAGGTCCCGAAATGAAGTTTACGTTCCAAAAATATTAGTACTAGATACTAAAACTTACAGAAAACAAAATTCATGTTTTTTCTTAAATTTACGACTTTGTCGAACATAGCAACAAGGTACGTACTTTTTTCCCTCCTACAAAAAAAAACAAAAAAAATTATTTGCCTGGAAACGTCGAAAAATTTTTTTGGTAAAATTAAAAAATCAAGAAATCGATCCTCTATTTCGTCCATCGCCGTCTGTTCAAACACAACGAGAAAACCATGCGTTTGTTTGAATTAAACAAAACATTTTATGGTATATTGAGGAATTTTCTAACACAATAGTCATTTTCGAAATTGAACATGTATAGGCGATAATGCCCGCCGGCGAACACCTGTTTCAACAATCCATATCGCTTATCGGCTAGGGTTTGTTTCACAAATCCTTTGAACTCTTCCTTCTGGGACATTGTTGCGTTATGCACCTGGAAAAGAGCACATTTTTATCGATTTATTTTGGTACCATTTTTTTATAGATATCCTCAAAGTTAAATACAGGATATATCCAAATACAAACATGATATTTTGAATGATCATGTTCAAACTCACCTCCATATTCATTTGACATACTGTTATACCAGCCTGATCCAATTGACCCCCGGTGTAAAAATAGGGAAAAAGAGCATATTCGGAATACTCATTGTCCATCCAGAGGTGATCAACTTGCTGGATTTTTAGCATGTTTTGGAGGAAGTAGACGAGATCTATGTGGAAGACACTGGAATTGATGTATGTGCCTGCAAGAGATGGGGAAATATTTTGTGGGAAATAGGGGGAGAGGGGGGGGGGGAGTTGAGAAAATGTGAGCCCTAGAGTCTAGAAGCCTGCGCCAAGTGCATTTTCGGATGGGTCTTTTTTGAAAAAACTTCACTTGGTGATTATATCAGATAACAGTCCGGATCTGAGAAATTCGGGCATGGATCTCAAAACTTCAGTAGTTGGTTTTGTAGTTGAACCATCAGAAGTGGAATATAGATTCTGATCATTCAGAAGTCTAACATGTTTTCTGAACTGTCAGAAAGTGAATTCGGATCATAAACGTTCAGAAGTCGGACCTGGATTCTAAACCTTCAGAGTCGAGATTTGATCATTAACATTCAGAAACCGAATCTGGGTTCTGATTGTTCCGGGTCTGAATTCTGAACTTTCAGATGTCAGACTTGGATTCTAAATCATCAGGAGTTGGACCTGGATTCTAATTTTTCAGAAGTCGAATCTGGATCATGAACCATCAGATTTCACACCTGGAATATGAAAATTCTGAAGTTACATCTGGATTTCAGACCTACAGAAGTCGAATCAGGACTAATGAACCATCAGTGTTCAGACCTGGATCATGAACGTTCAGAAGTGGAATCTGGATTTTAGACCTTCAGAAGTCGAATCTGTATTTTGATTGTTCAGAAGTCCAACTTGGATCATGGACCTTCAGACCAGGATCATTAACTTTCTGAAGACGAAACTAAATACTGACCCTTCAGAAGTCGAATTTGGATAATGAACCTTCAAAAGTTAGATCTTCTGAATCTTCAATTGTCGAACCTGGATTTCGAACCTTCAGAGAATGGACCTTGTTCTAGAACATTCAGAAATCGAATCTAGATCACGAACCTTCAGAAGTCGAATCTGTATTTTGATTGTTCAGAAGTCCAACTTGGATCATGGACCTTCAGACCAGGATCATTAACTTTCTGAAGACGAAACTAGATACTGACCCTTCAGAAGTCGAATTTGGATTCGAATCGTTTAGACGTCGGTTTTGTTTTCTGAACCTTCACAAGTTAGACTTGGATCATGGACCTTTAGAAATCGAATATGGATCATAAACTTTCAGAAGTCGGCCCTGATTTCTGAACCTTCCGAAGTAAAATCTATTTCCTGAGCCTTAAGGAATCAAATCTGGATTCTGAACATTTGAAAGTCGAACCGGGATCATTCATTCTAATTTGGGGCTCAACCTCATCTGAATAATTTTAGCTCTAAATCTTAAGGTGAGAATGTGAATAACATTTTTGGAACCCTAGACCGAATTAGGCTACTAAAGTATGGTAAGATTCTAGTTTTATTTCATAGACCGGCCTGGGCTCAACCCGGTCCGATCCAAACTCACGATTATACAACACACTCGCTTCGAAAAACCCATCCGACGCACTAACAGCCAGCGGAAAATACGTCCCAATCTCCGTAAAAATCTCAAAATTATCCATAAACATTGGGTCAGCCCCAAAGAACTTGAGATGATACCCAACTTTATCAGATTCCTAAAAAATTCCTTTTTTTTGTGTGCAAAATTGAACAATGAATCTCACATTCTTCAATGTTTGCTCGGCCATAATATCCTTTCCAATACCTAGAGTTACCACATAATCATCATATTCCGAGTTGATCTGACGATGCGAAGGAAGAATCGCCATTTTAACCTCGTCAGTGTTGTTGAATTTCTGGATTCTGAGGGAGACATCGGCGTTGATCAGTTTACCACAATCATTGATGTGTCGACCAGTTGTGTTCCAGAACTGAAAAAAATTAGGGGATACTGTACATTCTCGGATATGATATGCATGTGATCCACAAATTGAACTTTTTGGGTTAGACCTGTTTCTTTAGGATTCTTTAATTGTGGTTGGGACCTTCTGAATCCGGCTCCTTTTAGAACCTTATTCAGGACAACTTCAGAATCAATGGGCTGGCCCCAATTTTACCAGAGTTGGCCTGTTCAAAGAGTTAACCATAAGTAACCTTTTTGAGCATATGGCAAATCCTGGTTTTTATCAGGTTCAAAATGATGGTTCCAGAATCGAACAGTGACTTTTGAAAAAAATATCACTGAATCGGATTCAGGAAGAAAAATCAGACTGGACCTGATTTTTCACAAAATTACATGTATGGGGTCCAAAAATTGGATTCTCTTGGGTTGGATCGGCTTCAGAGAACCCTATTTGGGATCAACTCCTATTGTTTTCATCTAATTGTAGTTCGGACCTTCTGAATCGGGCTCCAGATATGATAGAAGATTTGAGAACCTTCTTCAGGAAAAAAACACAGGTCCGGATTTTTATCTGAATCGAACCATGGCCTCGAAAAATATCACTGATTCAGGTCCAAAAAAATCGGGCAGGAACTGATTTTTCCTGAATCGGTTCCAAAATGGAATTATTTTTAGGTTAAACCTGTTTAATAGATGTATTCCAGTCCGAATATTTTCCTCTAATTGTGGTTCGGACCTTCTGAATCAGGCTCCAGATTTGATAAAACACTTTTCAGAACCTTTTTCAGAAGAAACATTGTGAATCTGGTTTTTCTGAAGCTTGTTCAGGGACCCTTTTTTCTCTACTTGAGTTCGATTTTTGGACCCGATTCAATGAGATTTTCAGAAGTCAGGGTCCAATTTAGAACCGAAATGCGAAACTAAAAAATACGTGGAATTTTGTGGCTTCCAAAAGCCAACAATAAAACTGGATCTTTGTCAACAAAATGAAAATTAATATTCAAACTATATATACGAAATATTTATATGGATTTCAGGCGAAAAAATATTACGTGAATTTTAACTTGCTTAACCAATGCACAAAGCAAAGTTCAAAGTCCAAAGAAATCGATTCCCACCCACTCACCTTAACAGCATCATCATCAAAATCAAACGCTTTTACCGCGCACTTGTGCCATTTTTCAAAAATGGCCACTTCATGATGAACCACATTTTGAATCACAATTTGTTTGTTATGACTAATCATAAACATAAAAAATAAAGAGACAATAAAGCAACAAACTATAAATTGACTTTTGATCATTTTTTTAAGCGGATTTTCATTAGACCAATTTTGTGGAGGAGACCGTGGCAGATACAATTGAATGCAGCAATTGTGTGTGCACCTGCTTGTTTGTTTTATTGCTTCTTTTTCAGGGGGGGGGGGNGGGGAGGAAGGGGGGCTATTTGACTATTTTTTGGCCTACATCTATCTCTCAATAGGATCTTAAAGACTTTGATGCATGATTTATTTATTGATTAATTCGATTGTGTACAATTAAGATCCGTCATCGTATCAATCGCAAACTTTCCGTCGGTTTTTCTTGTTGCTGTCACATTTTTATATTTTAATATCCTCCTTGAAAAGCACAAAAAATGAGATCAAATGTAAACTTTGATCACTTAGAACACTTCTTACAGGAGCCCATACTGGAAAATTTGTATCCATTTTTAAGTGCTCACGAAAAAAAGTTCATTTTTCTGTGAACTTTCTAGATATACATATTATCTGCTCAGAAGACGTGAACGATTATTTTAACAAAAAAAAAAATCATTTCCTATTATTTCTAAATTAAAAACAGTGAATCAATAATAATGAATGAGGAGAAAGTTAACGAGATGTATCATAAAATAGTGGAAAACTGCAAAATCAACAAGACAACCTTCAAAGATCCTGATTTTCTTCCAAATGAGAATAGTTTGGGAAAACTGCATTTTGTTAAAGATCAAGAACCTGTCTGTAAGTTACCAAGTGCTCCGCGAGATGAACATCGAAGAAAATTCCAGGTGAAATCCCTCATTTCTTGTATTGGCTCCGTCCACATCAAATAAACAGTGAAGATGAGAACAACAAAGAGGATGAGTGGAGTTTGATGAATGAGCCATGTTCTTCGGATATTGTGCAAAGTCAATTGGTTGGAGATTGTTGGCTCATGTCACCTTTTTCAGCGATAGCTAAACGACCGGATATTTTGGATAATATCTTTCCATCGAAGGAGCTCTCTCCCTATGGGGTATACCGGGTCAAGTAAGAGCCTCTCAATGATCATACTCACTTTTTTCCCAGGTTATTTTTGAATGGCGAGTGGCAGTATATCATTGTCGATGATTATATCCCTTGTTTCGTTGAGACGAGCAAAATCGCTGTAGGATTCGCAAGAAGGAAACAACTATGGGTATCATTAATCGAAAAGGCTCTGGCCAAAATACTTGGAGGTTATACTGCACTTTGTGGATGTAGTATGCGCACGGCGTTTTCATGGCTCACCGGAGCTTTATGCAATGCTCATGGTGTACCAGAGAAAGCCGATGAGATACATGAGTTTTGGACAATTTTGATGAGTTCAAGGTATGTACATGTGTGTCTAAGGAACCGCGACGTTTTGAAACCGGTTGAAATTAATAAAAAAATGGTTAAGATTTTGGTACCAAAGGTTTTCAGGTACGCCACACATTATGGTGATGTCCATTTTTTACTAAAAAAGAGCTGCACCTGAGTTTTCCCCAATTTTAGGTCGAATTGGGATGTTCATTTTGAACCAAAATAGGGTTAAATTCGAGTTTGTACCTGTTTTACGTCTATAACTGGCTGACACAGACTTTTCTGACCAAAGCAAGTTAATTTTGTGCTTGAAACAGGTACGAACTCGAGTTTAACCCTATTTTGGTTCAAAATGAACAACACCACGACGTTTGCCATACCCAATAACCAATGTTTTTCGAAAATTTCATCGAAATCTGGGGTACTCAACTTAGGACCTAAAATAGGGGAAAACTTGGGTACAGCTCTGTTTTGGTTAGGCTTGTAAGATAAAACGCTCGTTTTGCCCGCGCCCGTTTGCCTGCACGCCGGTTCACCCGTTTACCCGTTTACCCGTTTGACCGTTTGCCCGAACGCCTGAACGCCCGTTTGCCTGTTTGACCGGTCACTGGCGGCCCGTTCGCCCGAATTTCCATCTTTAGTTTTGATGCATAATAATCACATCCGGTTTCGAAATGTTGCGGAGCCTATAAAGTGAAATTCAGGTCAGCAGGATTTCTGATGGCTTGCTCTACTATTGATGATAAGAAGGTTTATGGTAAATCTATCGTTCCTGATCACACATATTTGATACTAGACCTCAATGATGAGCACAAAAATCGTCTTCTAAGACTTCAGAATCCTTGGGGTGTTGTGGAATGGAGTGGAAAATGGGCGAATGATTGGAATGGTTGGCCGAAAAATATGAAAGAGAAACTATTAGACAATAGGAAGGAGGAATCGGCAGCTTTCTGGATAGAACTCGATGACTTTATTAAAATTTGTCAAAGTGTGACCATCTGCAAAACTCGGCCAAAGCGTTATGAGTTTAGAGAAACTCTGAAAATTGGACTTGACACCAAAACAATTCAATTTACAGTCACTGAAACTTGCGAAATAGCTTTCCATGTTTATTCAAAACAAACACCACCTGATAGACAGGAAGACATGATGATGAGCATTCATCGAACCACCAAAGAGAATCCGATTATTGGTGAGATGGTGGGAAAAATTTGTCGCGCATTTTCCTGTTATGCTATCACGGATGATTTGATATTAGATCCAGGAGAATATATCATTATCCAATTTGATTTAGAGAACGGGAACCGTAAGGATATTTCGAGAAATGTGGTTTGCCAATCAACTAGGGATATATCCTATAAATTGGTGCAACAATCTACGAGCATGTTAATACAAGCACTAAGGTTACTTATTTTGAAAGATGGGACACTAAAAACCGATACTGTAAGTTCCTTAGGTTCCAAATTTATAGCCCTATTTTTTTTTGAGGAATTCGGAATATATCGACGAATATTGAAAACTAATGTCCATGGGCTAATAATCATGGTGGATAATTTTTTGAGCGATAAGTTCATTCATTGTATAACCGATTGTTCGGGTTCAGAAGGATATGTATCTTCAAGAGGATCATCAATGAAATCTACAGATGTTATTCCACCAAACTCCTATAAAATTACTATGATTCTATCATATCAGAAGAATCATGAAGACTCCTATAAAGTCAGTTGGGATTTTGAAGATCTTGTAACTTCGAAGAGATATATCAGTGATGGATGCACTCATGATGATTCGATGGCCAAACAGAAACTTCAAAGTTTTCCGAAGATTGATGAATCTGATTGGACACATTCTACACAATCGTTGTTCCAGGATTCTTATCCAGAAGGGAGAAGATGTCAGAAGAAAATTAAACATAGGTTAAGGCTTTGTAGATGTCGAGTATGAATAAATTCGTTTTTCATGAGTTGCACACAGCTGTGTCAGCTGGAGTTATTTTTCTGTGTCAGCTGGAGTTATGCACACAGCTGGAGTTATTTTTTTTTATATTGTAAATATGTAGTTGTGTAGTTCTCTCGGACAAAATTATCTGGTTTTAGAGAAATGTGTAGTTCTCTCGGACAAGATTTTCCATGAAACTATGTAGTTGTGTAGTTCTCTCGGACAAGATTTGTCATGAAACGATGTAGTTGTGTAGTTCTCTCGGACAAGATTTGCCATGAAACTATGTAGTTGTGTAGTTCTCTCGGACAAGATTTTCCATGAAACTATGTAGTTGTGTAGTTCTCTCGGACAAGATTTACCATGAAACTATGTAGTTGTGTAGTTCTCTCGGACAAGATTTGTCATGAAACGATGTAGTTGTGTAGTTCTCTCGGACAAGATTTTCCATGAAACTATGTAGTTGTGTAGTTCTCTCGGACAAGATTTGCCATGAAACGATGTAGTTGTGTAGTTCTCTCGGACAAGATTTTCCATGAAACTATGTAGTTGTGTAGTTCTCTCGGACATGATTTTCCATGAAACTATGTAGTTCTGTAGTTCTCTCGGACAAGATTTGCCATGAAACTATGTAGTTGTGTAGTTCTCTCGGACAAGATTTGCGATGAAAAGATGTAGTTGTGTAGTTCTCTCGGACAAGATTTGCCATGAAACTATGTAGTTGTGTAGTTCTCTCGGACAAGATTTGCCATGAAACGATGTAGTTGTGTAGTTCTCTCGGACAAGATTTTCCATGAAACTATTTAGCTGTGTAGTTCTCTCGGACAAGATTTGTCATGAAACGATGTAGTTGTGTAGTTCTCTCGGACAAGATTTTCCATGAAACGATATAGTTGTGTAGTTCTCTTGGACAAAACTATCTAGTTTTGAAAATGTTTGTAGTTCTCTCGGACAATTTTCATTTGAATTTTCAAAATGACCGACAAAATACGGGTTTTGTATTCGGCTATGTTTTTCTGTCATCTACCCACGCATTCATTTTTCTTGAAAATGTGGAAATTTCGTGACTTGTTTCCCACCGGTTATATTTAAATTTTATCGCTTTTTCAGTGTTTCTCTATAAAAAGCGATTGATACTTCCCCAACATACATACAATAAAATGATGCTCAAGTTTTTATTGATTTTTGTTATCCTTATCAGTTCGATTTTGGCGGATGATGATCCAGTCGCGGAACCATATCTCTACAGACCACCGACTAAAACTCAAGATCCATTCGAGTTCAAGTTAAGTATGGTGTGCACTCTCAAAAAAACGTTCCGCTTCAAAATCCAGTTCTGGGAGTTGGATTTCTTCGATTTCAAAGTTTTTGGGGACCCGATTACGAACCTGATCACCGGACATGCTCATCAAACCGCAAATTATGTCTACACTGGAATGCTCGATGGCTACAAAGAGAGTTATCACTACCAAATTTCGGCGTTCATCGATCACGATTGTAACCTTGAAGATCGACTGGTCACATTGCAAGTCAATTTTTGGCCGCAGTGTAAATTGGGTGAATATATGAAACCACGGCCATGCCGGCGACATGCCTTTATTTCACTGAATAACATGGAGGGGAACATACAAAAAGGGGCTGGAGTTTTGAACGAGCGTGAACAAGCCGCAGTGGATGGGTTTTTGTATGTCAGCTAAATGAGATATTTTTTTAATTTTGGGTTGGGAAAAATGAACCTTTAATATCATATTATCAGTCAGTGCTAATACCGGATTTTGGTATGAAACACATATTTTCGATAGAGTTTTTTATGATGATCAACATTTCCCATAAAACTATGTAATTTTGTAATTTTCTTGGACAAGATTTTCCATAAAATTATGTAGTTGTGTAGTTCTCTCGGACAAAATTCTCCATGAAACCATATAGTTTTGTAGTTCTCTCGGGCAAGATTTATCATGGGACTATTCAGTTTTGTAGTTCTCTCGGAATTTTTTTTAATTTTGGGGAGGTGTGTAGTTCTCTCGGACAAGATTAGCCATGAAACTATGTAATTTTGTAGTTCTCTCGGACAAGATTTTCCATGAAACTATGTAGTTGTGTAGTTCTCTCGGACAAAATATTTCAAAATCGATAAAAACAGCAAAAAATAGTTCCAGATCCGCTGTTTTTCGATAACACAAACTAGCAATTTTTTTTTTGTTTTTTGTTTTCCGTAGAAAAATAAGCATAAAATATCATTTTAAAGATTTTTTTTGGTTTGATCTGAGTAGTCATGCTCCAAAACTGGACGAAGTTCATCAACACAGTTTCGAATTTTGGATTCTTCGCCACACTAATTATCAACTCTTGTGTGATTCACATTGCCTATCATTATTCCCACAGTATATTGGGTAGTTATAAGTACCTGATTATAAGTTTTTCGTCAATGGGCATTGTTCTAGCATCAGTTGAGGGTTTTGTCAAACCAATGACTCATACCTACAATTCTTGTATTGTATACTTCAGTCTTATGAGAGAAATAAAACTAGCCAAAATACTGATGGCTATGTTCTCAATATCATATCTTATTACGATTCATCTTATCACAATCCAGTTTATTTATCGATACTGGGCTGTTTTTAAAGTCAAAAATATCGAAAAATACTTTCAAAGTTGGACAATTTGGGTGCTCACATCTTTGATATTCTCTTCAATGGGTCTCTTGTTTTTATACCTAATTAATTCTAATGATTATTCTGATGAATATCTGAGCCATGAAATGCTCATTAATTATGGACTACAAGTTGAAGAGCTCGCATACTTTGCAGCCATCGCTTTTGACGAAAATGGAAATATTCATAAAGGTATTATCTGCCTTCTCGGCATGATAATATTCCTAATATCTCATTACTGTGTTATTACAATATGTGCATTTCTGATGTTCAAAAATATGAGCAAGAAAATGATATCCTTTTCTAAACATGTGCAAAAAATCCACAAGCAATTATTCAAAACCATAGTGATACAGATAACTCTGCCAACTGTGATATTATTCATTCCAATGATGATTATGGCGATTTTACCATTTTCCAGTGTTGAAATATCAATACCTTCTAGCCCGTTATTATGTGGTATATCGTTGTATCCTGCGATGGATGGGTTAGTTGTACTGTATTTTATAGTGGACTATAGGATGAGAGTTGAAAGTGAGTTCTAATTTCTGTGCATATGTACATAGGTGATGATTTTCCAGGATTATTGATTGATTTGATCAAGTTTATGAGTTTCAGTGTCTGCAGGAATGCCAATGCGCAAGTAGGCAGAGCTTGATTTAATTGTATGTCTTGGAGATTCTAATAAAAATCTGAATTTTTTTTGTTGTTGTTATCGATTTCATGGTATTTTGTCCGAGAGAATTACACAACGACATAGTTTCATGAAAAATCTTGTCCAAGAGAAATACAAAACTACATAGTTTCATGGTGAATATTCTCCGTGAGAACTACACATCTCTCGAAAGCTGAAAAAAAGATGTCCGAGAGAACTACACAACTATATTGTTTCATGGAAAATCTTGTCCGAAAGAAATACACACCTCTTTTAAGCCAGATAATCTTGTCCGAGAGAACTACAAAACTACATAGTTTCATGGTGAATATTCTCCGTGAGAACTACACATCTCTCGAAAGCTGAAAAAAAGATGTCCGAGAGAACTACACAACTATATTGTTTCATGGAAAATCTTGTCCGAAAGAAATACACACCTCTTTTAAGCCAGATAATCTTGTCCGAGAGAACTACACAAATACATAGTTTCATGGTGAATATTCTCCGTGAGAACTACACATCTCTCGAAAGCTGAAAAAAAGATGTCCGAGAGAACTACACAACTATATTGTTTCATGGAAAATCTTGTCCGAGAGAAATACACACCTCTTTTGAGCCAGATAATCTTGTCCGAGAGAACTACAAAACTACATAGTTTCATGGTGAATATTCTCCGTGAGAACTACACATCTCTCGAAAGCTGAAAAAAAGATGTCCGAGAGAACTACACAACTATATTGTTTCATGGAAAATCTTGTCCGAGAGAAATACACACCTCTTTTGAGCCAGATAATCTTGTCCGAGAGAACTACAAAACTACATAGTTTCATGGTGAACATTGTCCGTGAGAATTAGACATCTCTCGAAAGCTGAAAAAAGATGTCCGAGAGAACTACATAGCTATATTGTTCAATGGAAAATCTTGTCCGAGAGAACTACACAGCTATATTGTTTAATGGAAAATCTTGTCCGAGAGAACTACACAAGTACATAGTTTAATGGTGAATCTTGTCCGATAGAACTACACAACTACATAATTTAATGGAAACTCTTGTCCGAGAGAACTACACAAGTACATAGTTTAATGGTGAATCTTGTCCGAGAGAACTTCACAACTACATAGTCTCATGGTGAATCTTGTCCGAGAGAACTACACGCCACCCTAAAAGAAAATAGAATCTTATCCGAGAGAACTGCACACCTCTCTAAAACCAGATAATCTTGTCCGAGAGAACTACACAGCAACATTGTTTTATGGAAATTCTTGTCCGAGAGAACTACACATCTCCCTAAAAAAAAAATAGAATCTTGTTCGCGAGAACTACACAATCTCAAAAAAGATTCATAATTCTTTTGACATTTCCGTCCATCCGGTCAATATCTTCTGACAACGATTCTGTAGTATGTACCCAATCTGATGGATCAATAATTGGATAACTGGTCAGATTCCGATCGATAATCGTGTCATCATGAGTGCATCCAGCGGTGATATATTTGCTGGAGCTCATAATCATCTGAAAACTATTTTTAGAAAAAACCTAAAATAATACAACTTCAAAAAATCTCACCCTGATTTTAGTACTGCCAGTGTCGCAATTTCTTGAATTTGCTCGATAACCATTCATAACAATTTTATAGGATCTGGGTGGAATAACATCTGTTGTATCCATCGATGTTCTTGATGAGATATGAGTTTCCCGGTATGGGTTCGATGGCCTTATTCTCACATGTAAATAATAATTGCTCGAAAAATTTTCAACCAATACTATCATTCCCATAATATCCTCTCTCAAATGTCGAATATAGAAACCAAGGTGCTGAAAAAAAGAGCCACTCAGGAATGTACTAGTATTAGTTGGCACATACCGCAGTGACCTCCAGTTCCCCACTCTTTAAGACAACTTCTCTTAATGCTCTTTTCAACATTTTCTCCGATTGTTGCACCAATTTATAGGATATTGGTTTAGTTGAATAGCATACCAGGTCCATTTGAATATTTGTTCGATTTCGGTTTTGTAAATTGAACAGGATAATGATATATTCACCAGGATCCAATGTCAAATCCTTAGTGAGTTTATATCGATAATAAACGTGGCCAGTGCTGCCAACCATATCACCAATTATATTATCCGCTGAGATTCTATGAATGCTCATTATGATGTCTTCCTGTAATGTTCAAGAAAAAAATTATGTGCATTTGAAAATGCTCGATTTCGACATGTTTGTCGCTTTTCTTTAATTGTTTATACTCCATAAAAAAGTTTTTTCAGCACTATTTTCAGTTTACCGGTCATTTACGTGGGGTAAAATTTTTGTTAGGAATTCAAAATGTGCGCAATCAATTGTGCATAAAATTTGCTATCAATCGGTATATGTTTGACCTCAAAATACCCAGTGAAACTATTGAAAACAAGGCATTTTCAATGCTGAAAATCTCGATTTTCAGCTTTCTGCGCGGTTTTCAGAAAAATTAAATACGGGATATTATTCAGCATGAACACTGTATCACATGACATTTGTAGGTCCATTTTAAAGGTCCCTTTTAGGTCCCTAAAGTCCCTAAAGTCCCTAAAAAGTCCCTAAAGTCCCTAAAAAGTCCTTAAAAGTCTCTTTAAAAGTCCCTTTTTGAAGTTCCCTAAAAGGTCTCTTTAAAGGTCCCTTCTAGGTCCCTTCAAGGTCCTTTTAAGGTGCCTAAAGTCCCTAAAGGTCCTAAAAGGTCCTTAAAAGTCCCTTTAAAGGTCCCTTTTTGAAGGTCCCTAAAAGGTCCTCAAAGGTCCCTTTCAAGGTCCCTTCAAAGGTTCCTTTTTAAAGGTCCCTAAAATCCCTAAAAGGTCCCCAAAAAGTCTTCAAAGGTTCCTTCTTAAAGGTCCCTTCAAAGGTTCCTTTTTAAAGGTCCCTAAAATCCCTAAAAGGTCCCCAAAAGGTCCCTAAAAGGTCTCTAACAGATTCCTAAAATGTCCTAAAAGGTCCCTAGAGTCCCTAAAAGTCCTAAAACTCCTAAAGAGTCCGTTCAGAGGGCCCTAAAGTCCCTAAAAGTCCTGGAAGGAACCTAAAAGGTCCCTTCAAAGGTACCTTTTTGAATGTCCTTTTAGGTCCCTTTTTCAAAAGTTAACTCTACTCACAAATTCATCTTCTTGTTTCGAGGTGGCTGAAAATTCTGCTCTACAAGTTTCCGATGTGCTAAATTGAATTGTTTTGGTGTCGATCCCAATTGTGAGAAGTTCTCGAAATTCATGGCGATTTGGTCGACTTCTGCAGATAGTGACGGTTTGGAACATTTTCATAAAGTCATCGAGTTCAATCCAGAATTCTCGCTCCTTTCTGTCCAATAATTGCTCTTTCAGATCATTTGGCCAACCATCCCAATCATTTGACCATTTTCCATTCCATTCCACAACACCCCAAGGTTTCTTGAGTTTTACAAGAAGATGCCCATATTTATAGTGAATATCAACTATGAAATATGTGTGCTCCCATGTTTCTGAGATCGTAAAACAGGTCATCAGAAATCCTGCTGGTCTGAAACTTTCAGAGATTTTCTTTGCGTTTCAGAGCGAACTATGAACATACACCATTCTCATCGTTTTTATCCAGAGGTCTTTTTCTTCGCTGGAATCTATTGGCACACTATGCGTACTGCTAAATGCTCCAGTCAGCCACAAAAATGCTGTTCTCATGTGAGATCGGTTCCATAGTTGAGAATAACATCCGAAGGTTTTAGCCAACGCTTTTTCGATCAATGAAACCCAGAGCTGATTCTTCTTTGCGAATCCAACAGCTATTTTGCTCGACGCAACAGAACAAGGGATATAATCATCGACAATGATATACCGCCATGCTCCATTTAAAAATAGTCTGAAAATTATATAAATGAAATCATAGGGCGGTCAGGGTTTATCAGGGTTCCGAGCCGACCTGTTTGACCCGGACATGAAAAAAAAACACTGTGGTTGATCCGACCCGATCCGTTTTTTGGGTCCGGTAAGAATCGGATCAGAATCAAATGTGCCAGATCCGGGTCAAGACTCTGTCTAGGTTGAACTAGAGTCTAGTTTGGACCAGTGGATTTATCCGTAAATAAACATACTTAACCCGGTATACCCCATAGGGTGAGATTTCCTTCAAAGGAAAGATATTATCCAAAATATCCTGTCGTTCAGCGATGGATGAAATAGGTGTCATGAGCCAGAAATCACCAACCAGTGGACTTTGCACAATATCCGAAGAACATGGCTCATTCATCACACTCCACTCATTTTCATCTTCAGTGTTTATTTGATGTGGACGGAGCCAACATATATGATCCGAGACTTCACCTGAACATATAGGTTCTCCATTATTTCGCATTTTTCCGATGCTATTCTCATTGGGAAGAAAGTCTGGATCTTTGAAGGTTGTCTTGTTGATTTTGCAATGTTCGATGATTCTTTTATAATACTCGTAACTTTGTTGTTCTTCATTCATTATTGATATTGAACAGTTGGAAAGAAATGACATCACTTGGAGAAAATCAACAGTGACTTCATAGTTCACGTCTTTTTTTTTTTTGAAACTGAAAAGCTTCTCATGAAAAACAAATTTATTCACCCTCGACATCTACAAAGCCTGGCTCCGCGACATTTCGCCACTCTGATATTTCGCCACCGAGACATTTGGACACCAGACATTTCGCCACCAGACGTTCCGCCACTGTGACATTTCATATTTCGCCATCAAAAATAACGCTACACGTTTTTAACTTTTTAATGAAAACACTGGTGGCGAAACGTCATAGTGGCCATTTGTCTTGGTGGCGAAATGTCACAGTGGCGAAATGTCTGCTGGCGAAATGTCGCGGAGCCCAAAGCCTCAATCTATGTCTAATTTTCTTCTGACATCTTATTTCAACTTCTGGATAAGAATCTTGGAACAAAAAACTACACAACTACAAAGTTTCATGAAAAATTTTGTCCCAGAGAACTACACAATTTCATAGTTTTATGTGAAATCTTGTCCAATAGAACTACACAACTATATAGTTTTATGGAAAATCTTATCCGAGAGAACTACACAACTAGATAGTTTTATGGAAAATCTTGTCCGAGAGAACTACACAAATAGATAGTTTTATGGAAAATCTTATCCGAGAGAACTACACAACTAGATAGTTTCATGGCAAATCTTGTCCGAGAGAACTACACAACTACATAGTTTCATGTAAAATCTTGTCCGAGAGAACTACACAACTACATAGTTTCATGAGAAATCTTGTCCGAGAGAACTACACAACTAGATAGTTTTATGGAAAATCTTATCCTAGAGAACTACACAACTACATAGTTTCATGGAAAATCATGTCCGAGAGAACTACACAACTAGATAGTTTCATGGCAAATCTTGTCCGAGAGAACTACACAACTACATAGTTTCATGTAAAATCTTGTCCGAGAGAACTACACAACTACATAGTTTCATGAGAAATCTTGTCCGAGAGAACTACACAACTAGATAGTTTTATGGAAAATCTTATCCTAGAGAACTACACAACTACATAGTTTCATGGAAAATCATGTCCGAGAGAACTACACGTCTTTCTAAAACCAGATAATCTTGTCCGAGAGAACTACACAACGACATAGTTTCATGGAAAATCTTGTCCGAGAGAACTACACACCTCTAAAACCAGAGAATCTTATCCGAGAGAACTACACAGCTGTGTGCAACTCATGAAAAACGAATTTATTCATACTCGACATCTACAAAGCCTTAACCTATGTTTAATCTTCTTCTGACATCTTCTTTTAACTTCTGGATAAGATTCTCGTAACAACGATTGTGTAGAATGTATCCAATCAGATTCATCAATCTTCGGAAAACTTTGAAGTTTCTGTTTGACAATCAAATCATCATGAGTGCATTCATTACTGATATATCCCTTCGAAGTGACAAGTTTCTGAAAAAATCGATCTGGCGGTTGGGTTTCTGGTTTTTTTTTGTTGAAGATATTTAGTTCAGCATGATACTTGATGCCACTGGAACCTTCATAATCCCTTTGACATGAGAGAATTATGATAATTTTATAGGAATTTGGTGGAATGACATCTGTTGATTTCATTGATGATGCTCTAGATGATACAAGACCTTCTGATTTTGAGCAATCCAGTTTGAAATGAAAATACTTATCGCTCAAACAATTGTCGATCATGATAAAGGCTCCATAGGAGTTATATGTCAACAATCGTTTAAAGATACCAAATTCCTGAAAAGGCAAGACTAAGAATACTGGATATTAAGTCACTTACAGTATCTGTTGCCAATGTCCCATCTTTCAAAATCACCTCTCTTAATGCTTTCTTTAACATGCTCGTAGATTGTTGCACCAATTCATAGGATATGGGCTTAGCTGAATGGCACACCACATTTCTCAAAATATCCTTACAATTCCTATGCTCCAAATTGAATAGGATAATGATATATTCTCCTGGGTCTAATATCAAGTCTTCTGTGCCAGAATGATAGGTACAATAACGAGCAGTTCTGCCAACCATCTCACCAATCGGATATAGTTTAGAAGTTCGATGAATACTCATAATTTCCAGATGTGTTTTTAGAATCCTACATACATACATACTTTTTTGTCTGTTGGTGATTGATTCGAAATCGCTTCAAAGACTGCTTCACAAGTTTCAGCGATTGTAAATCGAATTGTTTTGGTGTCTAATCCAATTTTAAGATTTTCTCTAAACTCGAAGCGACTTGCTCCAATTTTGCAAACTGTGACAGATGTAGCCATGTTAACAAAGTCATCGAGTTCAATCCAAAACGCGGTCGATTCTTTCTCCCTACTTTCTAATAGTTTCTCTTTCATATTTTTCGGCCAACCATTCCAATCATCAGCCCATTTCCCATTCCATTCTACAACACCCCAAGGGTTCCGAAGTCTTAGAAGACAATTTTTGAACTCATCATTGAAGTCCATTATCAAGTATGTGTGATTAGGAACAATAGATTTCTCATAAACCTTGTTATCATCAATAGTACCATCAGAAATCCCGCCGATCTGAAATCAACTTTACACTGTGTACATATGTAAAAACCTGGGCAAAAAATAGTCTGAAAATTATATACATAAAATCATGAGGCGGTCAGGGTTTATCAGGGTTCCGAGCCGACCTGTTTGACTCGGATCTGAAAAAAAAACAATGTGGTTGATCCGACCCGATCCGTTTTTTGGATCCGGTAAGGATCGGATCGGGTCAGGGTCGAATCCGGATTGATAGAGGTCGGATCAGGAAGATTACGATAAAAACTGTTCTGAGTTGGGTAAAACTCGGTCTAGGTTGAATTAGAGTCTAGTTTGGACCCGGTTAAAAATTAATATTAAAAATGGGTAATTCTGATATAAATAAACGTACTTGACCCGAGATACCCCATAGGGTGAGATTTCCTTCGAAGGAAAGATATTATCCAAAATATCCTGGCTTTCAGCGATTGCCGACATAGGTGCCATGAGCCAGCAATTCCCGAGCATTCCACTTTGCACAATATCCGAAGAACATGACTCATTCATCACACTCCTCCTCTTTGTTGTTCTCATCTTCAGTGTTGATTTGATCTGGACGGAGCCAATACAAGTGATGTGGGATTTCATCTAGAACTCCTTTTATAACAAACAATACTCAAAATATATATATTCAACTCACAGAAATATTTCTGATTCCTAACAAAATGCAGTTTTCCTAAGCTATTCTCATTTGGGAGGAAATCAGGATCTTTGAAGGTTGTCTTGTTAATTTTGCAGGTCTCCACTATTTTATGATACATATTGTTAACTTTTTCTTCATTCATTATTATTGATATAAAATATACAAAATAATGGATTTTTTCAAAATCATTTTTTGAGAACTCTTCAACAATTCTAATGTAAGAATGTACTCAATCTTACGTATCTAGAAATGTATAAATATATTTGTAGTCGGTCGTGGGAAAAAGTTGTGTTCCTAGAAACCTACAAGATATAAACTTCATATGATATGACTAAACCGAGCACAAAAAAAAATCTTCATTCATAAAATCAAGCTTCTGAAATTAAAGTCATCCTTCTGGCTTGGATCACAGATTTATTATTAAGGTTCCCTGCATTTGCAGCATTTCCAGTTTTAACATTAGTGACCATGGTGCTAGAAGCCTCGAACATTGGGCCAGTCCCACTGCGGATACCGAAGAGCAATCGGATAGCTGAACGATACTCGGCGCTGGAAATATTATCGATTTTTGAGTAGAAGGGGCCTTCGAAGGGGGTTACTTGATAGCGTAGAATATGAAAATATTGGCAGCAGCTGATGTATTGACTGTCAACCCGGCGTACATTTGAATCAAAACCGCGGTACTTGTATCATCAGTGATGTTATAGGATAACGTATTGGCTGTTGTAGTGGTCACCCAGCCAAATATCACAAATCCCACAGTAACTGCCAGGGATCGAAATACACTCTTAAACCTGGCACCTGAAAAAATCACCAATTTCTGGGGGACCCATTCCTAGACCTACTAGCTTTATTGCTCTTTAGTAACCAATATACACTAAAATATATGGCAAAGACAAAAATGTATATAACCCCACTGGAATAGGTGAACATTTCAAAAGCAGTATCTTTAAGTGACAGTGGATTTGCGCAAGTTATCTGGCTAAAAAAACGAGTGTTTTAGTGACATTTCTAGCCTGAAAATACTCACGTTTTGACATCAGGATCACTTTTATAGTATCCGTAGCAAAGAAAAACTACCGCATAGAAAATGGGGAATAGGAGTTGAGAGGTGATGTATGGTTTAGGTTCTTCTTGATAATATCGATATTTTGTGGGGAATTTGACAGCGATGAGTCGATCAATACCCATGGCAAGGATTAGGGGTCCTCCAGAAGTTAGGCCGACGATTGGGATCATGAGCATGAAGTAGCATTGTTGTTGGGAGGATGTTACTGGAACAGAATATCATTTAGCAAGCTACACAACCCGGGCGATTGTCGGTACAACTCTTGAAAATCACAATATTTTCAGAATAAACTACACATATTTATTGGATTTTTGATTTTTTTTTTGTATACTAAACATTGATTTCAGCTGCTCAGCGTGTTATTAGCGTGGTTAAAATCCATCTGCAAGTATTTTCAGAGACTTTCAGACAAGTCAAAACAATAATATACTGGTTAGGTAATATTTAGGTAGTATAACACGTCATAGGCTTTATCCTGATTTTGAGCCCAATGCTCTTTTGTTGATTCTTTTTTCAGGAACAATCAATATTTGTGCTCAGAAATTCTTAATTAAAAATGTTCATTTTCTTTCCCACGTTCAATTTTTTGAACCAAAGACTGATTTTTTGTTATTTCAAAATACCAAGTCTACCCAATAATTATGTCAAACTCACAATTACCAAAAAGGTGTACACTAAATGGAAGTTGGCCGCTAATATGCATTGCGTCAGCAACACAAGTGATCGCTATTAAATAGTGGCAAGGTGATCGGAATCGTCTGAAAATGAGCCACGAGGTGTATCATGTACAAAATTAAGGATATATCACTTACTTGGTCCTGATCACCACAATCAACATGATCGCATTGCCAATGACCCCAATCACCGCGCATAGGAATAGGTATATCCCCAATGGTAACAGGGATAAAGGGATATAATCGAACATATATCTATGTATGTATGTAGCTCAGCAGAAGGAGAAGAAGAAAGAGAAAGATTTTGAGCTAAAAATGAATCTGAGCAAGAGGAGGCTCCGCCCAAAATGTTTTGTGAGAAAGAGAGGTAGGAAATTGGTCTGTGATTTGGAGTCAAAGTTTTATTTTCGAACTTATTAAACAGTCATTTTTCTAACTTGAACGACTGTTTTGCTCACAAGGCTCACAGGTTTAACATTAGTGACCATGGTGCTAGAAGCCTCGAACATTGGACCAGTCCCACTGCGAATGCCAAAGAGCAATCGGATGGCTCCACGATACTCGGCGCTGGAAATATTATCGATTTTTGGGTAGAAGGGGCCTTCGAAGGGGGTTACTTGATAGCGTAGAATATGAAAATATTCGCAGCGGCTGATGCGTTGACCGTCATCCCTGCGTACATTTGAATCAACACCGCAGTATTTGCATCATCAGTAATGTTATATGATAAAGTATTGGCTACTGTTGTGGTCACCCAGCCAAAGATCACTATCCCCACTGTCACGGCTAAGGATCGAAATACACTTTTGAACCTGGCACCTGGAAAAATCGCCTTTTTTTTCTTGGGGTACTCATTTTGGGGTAGCCCTTCATAATACAGAAAACTTACTAGCTTTGTTGCTTTTTAGTAAATAATACACACTCAAATATATAGCAAAGACAATGATGTATATAACCCCACTGGAATAGGTGAACATTTGAAAAGAAGGGCCAGCCAAGGCTAGGGGATTTGCGCAAGATATTTGGCTAAAATCAACTAACTTTTAAGCTATTAAAAAGAGCTAATTACTTGGCCACATTGGGATCACTTTCATAGTACCCATAGCAAAGAAAAAAAACCGCATAACAAATTGGGAAAATGAGTTGAGTGATGATGTATGGTTTGGGTTCTTCCTGATAATATCGATATTTTGTGGGGAATTTGACAGCGATGAGTCGATCAATACCCATGGCAAGGATTAGGGGTCCTCCAGAAGAGAACCCGACAATTGGGATCATTAGCATGAAGTAGCATTGTTGTTGGGAAGAGGTCACTGGAAATGTTGCTCATTTTGGGCTCTGTGAGCTTCAGAGAGAACTCACAATTACCAAAAAGGTGTACACTGTATGGAAACTGCCCGCTGATATGCATTGCATCCGCTGCGCAGGTAATTGCTATCAGAATATGACAAGGTGATCGGAACCTTCTGAAAATGAGCCACAATGTGTATCATATACAAAATTAGGGATATATCACTAACTTGGTTTTAATCACCACAATCAACATGATCGTATTACCAATGACCCCAATAACCGCGCATAGGAATAGGTATATCCCCAATGGTAACAGGGATAAAGGGATATAGTCGAACATCTTCTATATTTTTTCACAAGGAACTAACAACCTGGACTAAACATGAACGCCAAGAAAACTCCGCCTAGAACGTTGTTCGCAACCAAAAAAAGTGTGAGAAATTTCTGGATCAGTGGGCTGAAGTAAAGTTCACATATCATTTTTCCAGGCTCTCATAGGAATTAGAGTTTGCTCATGCTCACATGGTCGCAATTAGTACTTGGAGTCCATTGTCAATCTCTGGGTCCTTAGGAAGGGTTCAATGACCACACGGGTCGGAAAAAAACCTCTGTGCATCAAAAATATCCAATTTGTTAAAGGAAATGAATCAGCAAAAAAATATTATCCAGCTTGGGAACTTGGTTAGAACGAGCAAACAAGCGAAAACAAGTGAAATGAGTTATGCTCTACATGTCCAATCATGTTTTTTTTTCCTATAGTTGTATATCTAGATATCTTTGGTGTTAGTTTTGATGATAAAAAAGTTCGATTTTGAAACCTATTTTTTGTTGTAGTTTAGATACAGTAGGAATGTAAAATTGTTGCTCAGGTTCATACAAGACACATGCTTGACTATATACCATTATCCCTATTACCATTGGGGATATTCATGCTCCTCTGTGCTCTTATCGGTGTCATTGGCAATATGATCATGTTGATAGTGGTGATCAGGACCAAGTAAGTGATATATCCCTAATTAATATACATACATGATAATGCTTCGGAGGTTTCAGACAATTCCGATCACCTTGCCATACTTTAATAGCAATCACCTGCGCGGGTGATGCTCTACACATTAGCGGACAGTTTGTATTCTGTGTACACCTTTTTGGGAATTGTGAGTTAACATGTGAATGACTAGATTTTACACTTGGTTCCAGTAACCTGCTCACAAGCCCAATGCTATTTCATGCTCATGATCCCAATGGTTGGCATGACTTCGGGGGTTCCCCTAATCCTTGCCATGGGTATCGATCGACTCATCGCTGTCAAATTCCCCACAAAATATCGATATTATCAGGAAGAACCCAAACCATACATCATCACTCAACTCATATTCCCAATTTTCTATGCTATAGTTTTCCTTTGCTACGGGTACTATGAACGTGATCCCAATGTGAAAAAGTGAGCTCTTCTAAAGAGCTCCCATAATTTTTTATGTTTTCAGTCAGATAATTTGCTCAAATGCTCTAGCACTACATGACACTTCTTTTCAAATGTTCACCTATCTAACTGGCGTTCTTTACATTTTTGTTTTCGGGATATATTTGAGTGTCTATTACTTACTCAAAAACCATAAAGCTAGTAAGTCTAATACTCCAAAAAGGGTACCCCAAAAAAGGTGATTTTTCCAGGTGCCAGGTTCAAAAGTGTATTTCGATCCCTGGCAGTGACAGTGGGATTTGTGATATTTGGTTGGACAACAACTACCACAACCAATATCCTAGCAAATATCTTTATTGATGACGCAAATACCGTGATATTAATTGAAGTCTACTCAGGGATCACAGTCAACGCGGCAGCTGCATCCAATATTTTCATATTTTACGCTATCAAGTAACTTGGGATAATCTAGCTGAAAATCTGCAAATATTTTCAGCGCCGAGTATCGTGGAGCTATCAGAGCTCTTTTTGGTATCCGCAATGGGAATGGACCAATGTTCGAGGCGTCTAGCAACATGGTTAGCATAGTTAAAACGAAAAAAATCGCAGTGAAAATTAGAGGGAAACGATGAGAGGGTAGGGATGAAGTTTGAATCCTTTAGTGTTCCAATTTTGTAATTTCCATAAATCATTTGATAAAATGAGCAAAATTAAAATCAGATCAAAGTCGATTTTTATTCCTCTTCATGATCTAGCACAATTTATACATTATAAAAAAAACCAAGCATTTTCCCATGCTCACATGTTCTCTGCAATTATAAAGTAATCATTGTTTTTGGAGCAATTGCCATATCACGAGCTGAAGCCACCGTCATCTTCTGAATCCCCAGGAAATTCTTGATCGCCACACGATATTCGTTGCTAGAAATTGTTATAGGGATTTTTGAGCCAACGGAGACTAGGGCTCGTCGAGCCCCAGTTTGGCGTGCCTTCGGCACGAATGGAGGACCTTCGGTCCTCCTTTTCTACACTCGCTTCGCTCGAACCCGATTTTTTTTGCGCATTCCGATGGTTTCGCGGAAGATTGCAGTACCTAATTTCATTTAGTACATTATATTCAAATAGCACCTGTTGGGCACTTCCTAAGCCTAAGCCTTCGTACGGAATCGGTATGAGGAACGGGCAATTGTCATTGGTGTTAATGTGAATTTTCTCTCCTTACACTCGCTTCGCTCGAACCGCTTCGCGGAGGATTGCAGTATTCATTTTCAATTAGAGAATCACACTAAAAATCACACTTGTTGGGCGTTCACTAAGCCTGAGCTTGAGAAATTGTATTGGGAACAGGTGAATTTAATAAGTTCCACAGTGGTTACTTCATACACTCGCTTCGCTCGGAAATTCATTATAACAGGGCTTTAACCTTCTGGATTTACACTCGCTCCGCTCGAACCACTTCGCGGAAGATTCCAAAATCCAATTAATGAACAAAAATCTGTTTCATTGTGGTGTTTCCAGGAAAATATTAGGAAATTTGATTATTTTCTTCGATAAAAATCCAAAAAGTTAGTGTAAAAAAATTATTTTTTTTTGGTTTTTCAAAGAACTTTTTTTCTAATTGAAATTGACAAAACATCATTTAAGGGATTAATTTTCAAAATGAAATCAGTGAAAAAACATAATCTCTTCAGAGAACGTTTTTCTGCATTCTCTCGATCGTTTCGAAATTTCATGAATTCTTATTATTCCCATCTTATTCTACGCAAAATTCCCCGTCGAACAAGGTGCATCAAGCCATACTTTCAAAACACCACAAAAGCAAAAAAAACGTTTTTGACATTTTTGTGACAGATTTTTGTGACAGGCGCATAATTTTTTTGAAAATCATACCTACTAGGGAAAAATGTTAAGTGTTAAGTATAGGGAAAAAATGTTAAGTATAGGGAAAAATGTTAAGTGTTAAGTATAGTGAAAAAATGTTAAGTATAGGGAAAAATGTTAAGTGTGGGGACCGAACCCTTGTAAAAGGCTTGCACGGAAATCGCACACGCTACCCACTGCGCCAAGCGAGCAGACAGAGATGCAACGCTGCACTGCCAAGATAAGAGAGAAGGGGGAGAGATAGAAGAGAAAAATGAGAGATACGACGATCCATGGAAATCGCACCTATCAAGTTTTATAAAAGAGGGTGATGACTCACTTTATGAGGTAGAAGACGAAGATATTGGAGGCGGCGGCGATGTTGACAGTGGCTCCGGCGTACATTTGAATGAGCACAATTGTGCTCAGATCATTGCTGATGTGATATGATAAAGTGTTGGTGATTGTTGTGAAGAACCAGCCGAATAGCACAATGAGCACAGTTATAGCTATACATCGGAAGATACTCTTAAAACTCTTGCTTGTTTTATTATCCCTTAATAATAAATATACAACCAGGTAGATTAACATAATAAGACAATCAATAAGCAAATTTGAATAGGTGAATATCTCGAAAGATGAGCCACCAAGAGCCACTGGATTTGCGCATACCACAATTTCATTATCATCCCGCATTTTATACCCAAGGACAAGGAAAATTGAGCAATAGATAATTGGAAATATCAGCTGAGCAATGATATAGAAAATAGGGTTATTATGATAGAACCTGTATCTTGAGGGGTATTTAACGGCGATTAAGCGATCTAGGCCCATTGCCAGGCATAGGGGGCCGCTGGAAGTGAATTCGATGATAGGCCCGATGAGCATGAAGTAGCATTGGGATTGGGTGGATGTTACTGGAAGATAGTTATGAGCTCTGAGCTCCGGGACCTCTATAGAACTCACGACTCCCGAAAAAATGCGCACAAAACGGCAATTGTCCACTCAAATGTAAACCATCTGCTAGACAAGTGATAGAAATCAACACATGACATGGATTTCGGAACTTTCTGAAACATCCCTGATCTTCTGAGAGCCCTTAAGAGCTCACCTTGTATTGATCACACATATCACCATGATAACATTGCCAATGATGCCAATGACTGCGCAGAAGAGAAGGATCAAAGCGATCGGAATCAACGAAACTTGGAGTGGCATGAAGGAAAATGAATAAATCTGGGAATTTTTTGATTCAACGAATGAAGGAAAACAATTCGGTTCTATGTATGTACATTGTTAATTAAGTTTTTTTTCGTGTTGAGCCACTTTGTCTAAAAATAGGTTCAACCTTGAAGTGTGATCTCGAAGTATCTAATAAAATGATGTATAGAATCTAGAACACATCGGAAGAAGATCAAGAACCTACTTAACAAGTGCAAAAATTTATAGTCTATGTAGGTAAAAACAGTTGTTTACGTGATATAGACTTCAAAAAATGTGATAAAATTGACTAGAGAATTTGATAGAACAAAAAGAGTGTACTTTTTTTTGAAATAGGGGATAATGAGCTGAATAATATCATGGCTCTTGCAAAAAATAATATCATCTAACAAAAGTTAAAAGCGTATTTTGAAAGGTCTAGGAGATCTTGGCCTTGATAAACTTCTGGTTCGGTAGAGCATATTTGCTATTTTTATGTTCTAACATTCCTTTTTTTTTTAAATAATGTCTCTGAAATTAGAGTCATCTTCCTAGCCTGTATCTTCTTAAGCTTCACTGCAACGTTCTTTGTCTTCTTTATCTCTTTCTCTTCCGCCTCTCGTGTTGTCTGCGTCTCTTATCTTTTTAACTCTCTAGTTGACTATCTCTCTCTCTCTTCCTCTCGTTCTCTGCGTCTCTGATCTATCATCTTTTATCGCTCTAGTTGACTATCTCTCTCTCTCTTCCTCTCGTTGTCTGCGTCTCTTATCTTCTATCTATCTAGTTGCCTATCTCTCTCTTCCTCTCGTTCTCTGCGTCTCTGATCTATCATCTTTTATCTCTCTAGTTGCCTATCTCTCTCTTTCTTCCTCTCGTTGTCTGCGTCTCTTATCTTCTATCTATCTAGTTGCCTATCTCTCTCTTCCTCTCGTTGTCTGCGTCTCTTATCTCTTATCTTTTATCTCTCTAGTTGCCTATCTCTCTCTCTTCCTCTCGTTGTCTGCGTCTCTTATCTTCTATCTATCTAGTTGCCTATCTCTCTCTTCCTCTCGTTCTCTGCGTCTCTGATCTATCATCTTTTATCTCTCTAGTTGCCTATCTCTCTCTCTTCCTCTCGTTGTCTGCGTCTCTTATCTTCTATCTATCTAGTTGCCTATCTCTCTCTTCCTCTCGTTGTCTGCGTCTCTTATCTCTTATCTTTTATCGCTCTAGTTGACTATCTCTCTCTTCCTCTCGTTTTGTCTGCGTCTCTCATGAGGTATCTATCTGATTGCTCATCTCTCTCTTTCTCTCGTTGTCTGCGTCTCTTATCTTCTATCTCTCTAGTTGACTATCTCTCTCTTACTCTCATTTTCTGCGTCTCTTGTCTTCTATCTTTCTAGTTGACTATCTCTCTCTCTTCCTCTCGTTTTCTACGTCTCTCATCTTTTCATCTCTCTAGTTGACAATCAATAAATTAATTAATTTATGAACAAGTAACCCTAGAATAATCACACAACAGTCATTCTCCTCGACGAATTCGGAATCGCCGATTTCTTGCTCGCCACCTGAACTCCTGTAGTGCTCGACGCCTCCAGAACCTGTATACTGAGCCGATCCTTAAACCGTAAGACCACACGAATCACCTCTCGATACTCGGTGCTAAAAAAAATCCACTTGGAACTTTCCTATTGAAAATTGAGAATCTCACTTGATTGCGTAGAAAACGAAGACATTCGAAGCGGCGGCGATGTTGACAGTGATTCCTGCGTACATCTGAATCAACATAATAGTGGTTTCATTGTCGGTGACGATGTAGGAGAAAGTATTAGCTACTGTGGTAGCAGCCCAACCGGTGAGCACAAATCCTACGGTCACTAGAATTGAGCGGAACACATTCTTAAATCTTGCGCTAGCCTTGTTACGTTTTAACATAATATACACTGTTAGATATATAAGGAATATAATAATATATATAACCGCTGAAGTGTAAGTGTACCATTGGAACGATGCTCCGTTCAAGCTCAACGGATTGGAGCAAACTATCTGGCTATAATTAAAGAATAACCTGAGCTACTATCTGGGTTACCTTACGTTGATATATCAGTATCCCGTAAGATATATCCATAAATAATGAAGACAACAGCATATACCACAGGAAATATTAGTTGAGTCAATATATATGGCTTGGGCTCATCTTGATAATATCGATATTTTGTGGGGAATTTGACAGCGATGAGTCGATCGATACCCATGGCAAGGATCATTGGTCCACCAGTGGTGAAGCCGATTATCGGGATAATGAGCATGTAATAGCATTGAGCTTGAGAGGAGGTTACTAGAAAGTTGGTTTTATGATTTTTTGTACTCACAAGATCAGATAACGTTTACATATAAATGTAAGTTGATTAGGTATAAAAAAATAAACTAATTTTGGGAGAAATTTGATTGTCAACTTTTGTCCAATTTTTTTGAGCTCAAAACTACAACCTTTACTTATTTCAGACAGGGTTCAAAACTCATATCCCTGAAATGAAGGTGCCTTTTTTCTCATAGAAACGGATAGTTAGATGAGTAGGTTCTCTAGGGTACTGTAGTGAACCCCTTGATTTTTCGGGTCCTTCAGGTTTGTTGAAAAGACTCACAATTCCCAAAAAGATGTACACAAAACGGAAATTGTCCTGAAATGTGCATCAAATCGGCCAAACACGTCAAACATATTAGAATATGACAAGGCGATCGGAACCTTCTGAAACGTTTCAGAAGCCATAATTTTCGCCTAGAATTCTTGGAACTCACTTTGTCCTAATTGTGCATATTATCATGATCGTATTACCAATTGCTCCCATTGATGAGCAAACGATGAAAAAGAACCCTAGAGGTAACATCCATGGATTAATGTATTCGAACATTTTCTTGCAACTCTGAAGATATAATCTGAAACTTGGATGTCGGAAGTTCTCGTCACAAAAAAAAAGTTGGTGGGAAGAAAAAAGGGAAAATTCACACGAGATTTTGGAACCGTGGGAAATGTTCTCGGTGAGTGATGTTGAAGTTTATGTGTGTTGATCTCACAAATGTGAACATGGTGCATCGACGAGAAAGGAATCGGAAACAATCGAAAAACCAGGTGTTGGTCAAAAAGTAGTTTAGTTAATCGCAGAGAACATAAAATTGTTTTTTATAGAGCTTATGTGAATCAGAAATCACTAGGAGGGAAGGCGTGTGATGTCATAGAAAGAATTTGTATCTGAAATCTAGAATCAAGTTGGAAATTAGAGAGAAACTAAATCTATCTAAAACTGGAATCTAGGCCGCTCTTGAGCTGGAAATTAGGCTTGTGTCAGGCTCGTAACTAGGCCCCTCTGAAACTGAAAACTAGAAATATCTCCAGATAAAACTAGGCCTGTCTCAAGTTAAGACTAGGCCTGTCCTAATCTGAAAACTAGGCCTGTCTTTTGCTGAATACTAAGCCTGTTTCAACCTGAAAACTAGGCCACTCTTGAGCTGGAAATCAGGTTTTAGGCTCAAAACAAGGCCTACCTCAAACTTAAAACTAGGCCTTTTTCAATCTGAAAACAAGGGATATCTCCAGATTAAACTAAGCCTGTTTCAAGCTAGAATTAGGCATGTATCAAGCTGAAACTAGACCTGTCTGAAACTGAAAACTAGGCAGCTCTTGAACTGAAATTATGCCCGCCTCAATCTGAAAACTAGGCCTTTTCTTTAGCGAAAATTCGGCCAGCCTTAAGTTGAATAAAGGGCTTGTTTCAATCTAAAAACTATGCCAATCTGAAAATAAGAACTAGGCCGCTCTTGAGCTGGAAATTAAGCCTGTTTTAAGCTCAAAACTAGGCTTACCTGAAACTGAAAATTAGGCCTGTCTCAAGTTGGAAACTAGGCTTGTCCCAATCTGAAAACTAGGCCGTTCTTGAACTGGAAATTATGTCGTTCTGAATCTGAAAATTAAGCCTCTTTCAGGCTCAAATTTAGGCCCCTTTCATTCTGAAAACTAGGCCTATATTAAACTTGGATCTAGGCCGATTTCGCGCTAGAAATCAGGCCTGTTTCAGGCTCAAAACTAGGCCTGTTTAAATCTGTAAGCTAGACTTATTTCAAACAAGAAACTAAGCCTTTTTCAATCAAAAAACTAGACCTATGTTCAGTTGCACCTCGGTCTGTCTCAAACTGAAAACTAGGCCGCTCTTGAGCTGGAAATTAGCCCTGTTTTCGGCTCAAAACTAGGCCTACCTCAAACTTGAAACTAGGCCTTTTTCAATCTGAAAACAAGGGACATCTCCAGCTAAGTCTAGGCCTATCTCAATCTGAAAACTAGGCCGCTTCCGAGCTGGAAACTAGGCCAATCTCCAGTTAAAACTAAGCCTGCCTGCTTGTCTGAAACTAATAAATCAAATGATCCAAAGAGACCAGTAAAATCAGGTGACACAACAACAACATCAGAAAATACCTTCTATAATCATATGTCTTGTTTTTTTTTCCCACTAATTGAATGTTACATTTTCTGAATATTTAGCTCCATTTGAAAATCGTCATTCTCAAGGTTTATTCGAATAGCTGACATCGGGTTACGGTAGTTATATTTCTACAGTATCCCTAGGTTCCAATGCATAACTCGTGATTCTTCGTATGAATACGTATGAGGTGGCGTGGGAACCCTTAGAATGATCAGAGCACAAATTTGTGCTCTCAGACGCACTCGAAAATCTTCAGGGGTTATCAAAATCTCATCATCAACTAGACAATAACACGTAAGCATGTGTATGATAACAATAAACTATTTACATATAAGTTAACGTTTTTTTTTTTGTTATTTTCAAAAAAGTTCATAATAACTATAACTATGATAATGTTAATATTTGCACTATTCTTTTCCTCTCCTAGCTTAGCTATAGATCTCGAGTTCTACCTGGATACAGTAAGCCTTTTAGTATACGGTATATCTTTACACTAAAGTGTATAATATAGCCAGGAATCATAAGAATGTGGGGGTATGAAGTGGACATATACCACGTGACAACTGATGATGGCTATATATTAGAGTTGCATAGGATCCCAAGTGGAAGAATGGCTCAAGATGGTTCTAGATTTGGGGAGCATCGACCTGTGATGTTCCTTCAACACGCATTGTTATCATCGAGTTTTGATTGGGTTTGTAACAAACCGGAGCAAAGTGCGGGGTTTGTATTTGCGGATGCGGGATTTGATGTTTGGATGGGCAATTTTCGGGGGAACACGTATAGTCGGAGGCATGTGGAGATGGATCCGGATGTGAATAAGACTTTCTGGGATTGGAGGTGGGTTAGAAATGTCATGAAATGTTGAGAAATGACACGAAATGTCACAAAATTACTAGAAATTTTAAGAAATGTTTACAATTATGTAAAAAAAATTTAGTGTCAACATTTCTAGAAATATTAGGAAATGTTTAGAAATTACACGAAATGACTAGAAATAAATAGGAATATTACCAAATTTCAAAAATAGTCTCAAAATGTCGAGAAATGTCAAGAAATTTGTAAAAACATCTCAATGTGTCTGAAAACAAAACCAAGAATTACCACAAAATGTCACGAAATGACTAGAAATGTTGAGAAATGTAGAGAAATGTTTAGAAATGTCAAAAAAATCTCGAAACGTTGAGAAATGGCAAGAATCTTGTAAAAACATCTCAATTTGTCTGAAAACAAAACCAAGAATTACCACAAAATGTCACGAAATGACTAGAAATGTTTAGAAATGTCAAGAAAATCGTAAAACGTCTCAAAATGTCCAAAAACAAAACCAAGAATTACCACAAAATGTCACGAAATGACTAGAGATGTTCAGAAATGCTAAAAAAGTCTTGAAATCTTGAGAAATGTCAAGAAAATCGTAAAAACGTCCCAAAATGTCTTTTAAAAAACCAAAAATTACCACAAAATGTCACGAAATGCCTAGAAATGTTTAGAAATGCCTAGAAATGTTTTAAAATTATCAGAAATGTCAAAAATGTCAAAAAAAAATGTCGAGGAATGTTTAGAAATGTCTGGAAATGCCTGAAAATATCAAGAAATGTTTTGAAATTCCTAGAAACATCTCAAAATTCCTTGAAATATATCTAGAAAAGTCCTAAAATGTGTAGAACTGTTTGAGAAATGCCCAATAATTCTTTAAAAATGTCAAAAGTTGTCTTTTATTTGCCAGAATTGTTACAAAATGACTAGAAATGTCTAGAAATGACTAAAAATGTCAAAAAATATTTGAAATTATTCAGAAATTCTTGTAAAAGTCTCAAAATGTCTCGAAATGTCTCAAAATCACCAGAAATCTTCAAAATCCACCCATTTTCAGCATCGACGAACACTCGAAATACGACCTTCCCGCAATGATCCACTACGTCCTCAACGAAACCAACCAACCGTCCGTCTACTATGTCGGACATTCAATGGGCACCCTAACCATGTTCACCCATCTCTCAGTTAGCCCACATTTTAGTAAACATGTAGGTTCACAAATTTTAGACCCCCCCCCCAAAAAGTGATTTTTCAGATCAAGAGACTGTTCGCGTTGGCGCCAGTTGCTTCGATTCATAATATTCGAGGCGCCTTCTCCTATATATCCAGATACTTTGGACAAGATATACAAGATTTCAATGCTAAAAATGGGCCTGCTGAAATTCTGCAAAGCTCCAAATGGTTCAAGCTATTCGTCAAATACACTTGTGCTCTCTACAAACCCATCGAAGAGCTCTGTTCGGATATTGTGACATGTGTCGTGGGACCTGTAGATGCTACCTGGAATCAGACAAGGGTTCCCCTCTATATCAGTCACACACCAGCGGGCACTTCTACAAATGTCATAGCTCATTTCAATCAAATGGCGGCTTATGGAAATGTTCCCGCCTATGACATGGGTCCTGAGAGGAACCTGGAGGTATACGGTAGTAAACTACCCCCACTGTATGATTATCGGAAAATCCAGAATGTTCCTATTTACCTATATTGGAGCTCAGATGATTGGTTGGTGACGAAGAAGGATGTGCAAGAGTTCTTGGAGCCTCACCTAGATGCCAGTGTGTTACAAGGGAGCTATGAAATATCCAATTATAACCACCTACATTTTGTGTGGGGTACCCAAGCTGCGCAGGATATATACCACCCAATAATCAATATTGTTTTAAGAGAAGATTTCGCTGAATAAAACTATTTATTAGAAAAAAAAAAAAAAATTCGATCAGGATGAGATTCGAACTCACGCGGGGAAACCCCAATGGATTAGCAGTCCATCGCCTTAACCACTCGGCCACCTGATCACACCAGCATCGCTCGCTAAATTGTTTACACATGTTTCCTCCCCTTTTTTTCGTCGTTCGCCGAAAAAATGGGGAGGGCGCGCTCTGATTAAAAATGTATACGCATTTTTTATAGATAGTGGAGGGGAGGATCTTTTTTTGTGGCTTTTTTACAGCTTTTTCTGGTGTAGAGCATGGTGAGCCGAAAAAATGGTGGGCTGGCGGCGTTGATGGCCGGACAGCCCGTGGTGGTGAAGAAGCGTAGACCGTTTTTTTGGCGGTTGAAAAGGTTGACAAGGCAGGGTGGACTTCATATGGGTCTTATTATTGTTTGTATACTGTATGTGTACGGTGGAGCAATGTTGTTCATGTATTTGGAGGCGCCAGAAGAGGTGGGTTAGAGGGTAGAGAAGGTAGAAAAGGCCTCTTTTGAGAGCTCGGTGATCCCAGAGAGCTCATACGGCCCAAAGAACCCGTCAAAAAACCCCTAAGAGCCTAAAGAGCCCACGAAATAGCTCTCAGATAGCCCAAATTGCCCACCAGAGAGCCCAAATGACCCAAAGAACCCATTAAAAAACCCTAAGAGCCTAAAAAGCCCACAAAAGAACCCGGTCCAAATGGCCGATAAAGCCCACTGGAGAACCCAAAGAGCCCGCCAGAGAGCCCAGATGGCCCAGAAAGCCCACTGGAAAGCCCAAATATGAAGCTCAAAAAACCCGTCAGAAAGACCTCAAAAGCCTAAAGAGCCCACAAAAGAGCCCTCAGATGGCTCAAATGGCCCAGAAAGTTCTCCAAAGAGCCCAGAGAGCCCAAAAAGCCCAACAATCCCCATTTTTTCCAGGAAAGACAACATGCACTTTTCTCGGAGAATTTCGAAAACCTCAAAAGTACTTTTCTTACCAACGTGGAAGCCCTAAAAGCCAACAAAACACGTCACAACCTCAATGAAACTGTGCACCGTCTCCTTGACGATTACACCAAGCAAATGATGAAAATGTTCACCAACCCAGTCGCCGCCAATATGTTCGATTGTATGTTCTACACCAACTCGAGCTATTCATCATTATGGAATACTGATAGCTCATTGCTCTTTACAGCCACCACGATAGTACCTGTTGGTGGGTGAATACACCAATAAAGAGGCAAAGAGGCACCCAGGAAATTACAGGATATGGCTACATTGCTCCACTGACGAGCACAGGTCGGCTCATTTTATGCATCTATGCTGGGTTTGGCATCCCCTTAGCCTTGGTGATGATGTCGGATGTGGGCAAGTTCTTGGCGGATCTTTTCGCCAAGCTATTCAACGAGAATATCACTGCATTTATGATCGTTTTGGTCTCATTATTGGTGGCGTATTCAATCCTTGGCGGGGTGGCGATATCGCAAGCTGTTGGTGTGCCAATGATTGATGGTGTCTATTTCAGTACAATCACCATTTTCACCATAGGGTATGGTGATATTAGTCCATCGATTTCGGTGTATTATATTATTGCGTTTATTGTTTTTGGTGTCTCTTTGGTGACAATTGCTGGTGAGTTAGACAGGGCTATGTCCCTTTAAACTATCCCTTTTTTTCTAGTGGATGTAGTCGCTGCCAACATCATTCACAATATCCATTACATGGGTCGTCAGGTGGGAAAAGCGCGCATCATTGCCGACAAAATGCTCATGGTAAGTTATTACAAAATCTTTATTTTCCTGACGTACAAAGTCCAAGAACTTTACAAGTGTGATTAGCGTCGATTTGCTTTTCGATCCCCTCAATGATCTTGATGATAATATCGATTACATCATCCCGAACTGTTGTGCACAAAACGACAAATAGGTCCAATTTAGGGGCTTTTGCGCAGACCTTCTTAGCAAATGCGTCCAAATCCCCTTTTGTTACACTTTCAAACTTCGAAAGCTTGTTCTCCAAGAAGTTGACACCCATCTGACAACCTCCACAAAGAATATTCCCATCTTCTGCCTAGAAAAACCCCCCTTTTTGAAGTTACTACAGGATTCCCTAGTAGTACTGTACCTGGACTTGGGCGAGAAATACCAGCAAAATGAGGAGAAGAAGAGACCTGATGTACATGATAGTAATAATCAGTGGAATGTGTAAAACAGACGGGACAATATCAAAAAACAAAACCAAGATTATAATTTATAGCATTGGCGTTATCAGCTCAAAAATAAGCATGTTTTGTGTGTAAGTATGTTTTTGTACTCGTTTCGTCAGAAAAACTACTGTAGGGGGAAAAAAGTGAGCTGGAGTTGGGTTTGAAATTCGCATGTTTTTTTTGTTTTTTTTTTTTTAAGAAAAAAACAAGATGGCGAACTTGCCAATGTACATAAGGCTAGGTGGCAGACTTGCCGTTGTCCAGAATTTCACGTGGCGAAATTGCCATCCAAGATTTTAGGGAGGCGAACTTGCCGTGACCTTTCAATAAAAATGGCGAACTTGCTGTTATTCAGCAGTCCGCGTGGCAAGCTCGCCGTTGTCTATGTAGAAGTTTAGGCGGCGAACTTGCCGTTAACCAGAAGCTTATCTGGCAATTTTGCTGTTATTCAGCAGTCCACATGGCAAGCTTACCATTGTCTGAGAGTTCACGTGGCGAACTTGCCGTTTTCCAGAAGCTTATTTGGCAAACTTGCTGTAGATCAGCAGTCCACGTGGCAAGCTTGCCATAATTCAGAGTTCCACGTGGCAAGCTTGCAAATTACCAGAAGTCTACGTGGCAAACTTGCCGTTTTCCAGAAGCTTATGAGGTAAAGCTGCCATTTTGAAAAATTCCACGGGGCAAACTTACTATTGTCAAAAAATTTCATTTGGCAAAATCGCCGTTTTCCAGAAGCTTATAAGGCAAAGCTGCCCTTTTGAAAAATTCCACGAGGCAAACTTGCTATTGTCAAAAATATTCATGTGGCAAACTTGCCGTTTTCCAGAAGCTTATGAGGCAAAGCTGCCCTTTTGAAAAATTCCACGTGGCAAACTTGCTATTGTCCAAAAATTTCATGTGGCAAAATTGCCTTACCCAACATACTCACGTGGCAAACTTGGCGTTATCTAGCAGTTGATGCGGTAAACTTGCCATATTCCAGAGTTCCACGTGGCAAACTTGCTTATACCCTGCAGTGTACGTGGCAAACTTACCGTTATCTAGCAGTTAACGTGGCAAACTTGCCGTGTACAAAATATCAATATGGCAAAATTACCGCGCCCAACATACTCATGTGGCAAACTTGCCGTTATCTATCAGTTAATGTGGCAAACTTGCCGTCTACAAAATATCAATATGGCAAAATTGCCGTACCCAACATACTCATGTGGCAAACTCGGCGTTATCGAGCAGTTAATGCGGCAAACTTGCCGTATTGTAAAACTCCACGTGGCAAACTTGCCGGTGTCCAAAAATTTAGAGAGGCAATTTTGCCGTAACCTCTCAACAAAACTTGGCAAACTTGCCGTGTTCCAAAGCTCTATGAAGCAATTCCGCTAGATCCTAAAAATCTTATGACCTAATGTTTTTTTTGGTTCGAGATTTAGACCAAAAAATGAGCCATATCCAGGCTCATAAAATCCCACGTGGCATGAATTCGGTACACCTTATCAATATTTCATCATCTGAGCATGCACATGCTCATAAACCATCTTTCAAACATCGAAAACCATGTCCTATTTATCTCTGACGTCATGTTATTACACTCATAACAATAAGCAAACACCAGATGATTAAACAATGACCTAATGTTTTCATGTTTTCACAACTACAGTACCCTGGATCATGTTCTCTGAACAAGACAGACATTTTTAATAAATAATTTATTGGAAAATATATAAAAATATAGACACATGCGGTTCTTTTATGGCTAACAATGTAATAAAGTGGGACAAATTTTGGCTGGCGATGCGCGGACGGCCAACTCCTTCAAAAATTGATCGGCTCGGCTCAAAATGTTGGTCTGAAGCGTGTCACAGACCGCCACAACTAGGTCAATTTGGGAAAAAGCTCGACAGAGCTCCTGAAAAAATTTTTCCTGGAGCTTGGAGCACTGAAATTGGAGCACTTACCTCGATTATAGGCACGATTTGCTGATCTAGAAAACCATCGAGAATTTGGATTATTCGCTGAATCTTCGCAAATTTCTCCTGACAAATGCGGCAGAGAATCTGACGATTGCGATTCTCAATTTCAGCAGTGTAGCTGACAGCAAAGAGCACGAAGAGCAAGAACAATGATTTCATGCTTTTTAATACAGTCAATGGTTAGTTTGACTTGTTAAATACACCATCTTATCAACATGTTGTTGGAGTGTAGGAATATGTTTCAGAGTGCAAAATACAATATATCAAGTAATGAGGTAGAGGTTTCCGGTGATGACGAAGGAGAACCTTTACTTTTACCCTTCGGTTCTATTTTATGTAGCCTAGGGCTCAAAGAGCACCCAGAAGAGCATGATTGGTCTGCATTTTTCAAAATTGGTCTGTATTTTTTCAGGCTTTTTTACACCTAAAATCCAGGTTCTCAATTTAGGCCCATAAAATCCAGGTTCCCAACTTGGACCCCTGAAATCCAGTTTCCCAATTTGGACCCCTAAAATCCATTTCCCCATTTTTGACCCCTAAAATCCAGGTTCCCAATTTTGACCCCTAAAGTCCAGGTTCCCAATTTTCATCCCTAAAATCCAGGTTCCCAATTTTGACCCCTAAAGTCCAGTTTCCCAATTTTGACCCCTAAAATCCAGGTTCTCAATTTTGACCCCTAAAGTCCAGGTTCCCAATTTTCATCCCTAAAATCCAGGTTCCCAATTTCCATCCCTGAAACTCAGGTTCCCAACTTGGACCCCTAAAATCCAGTTTCCTAATTTTGACCCCTAAAATCCAGGTTCCCAATTTAGGCCCCTAAAATACAGGTTCTCAATTTTGACCCCTAAAATCCAGGTTCCCAATTTTGACCCCCAAAACCCAGGTTTCCAATTTCCATTCCTGAAACTCAGGTTTACGTTTGGATCCTTAGAAGCCCAATGAGTCTAGAGAGCTCAAAGAGCCCAGAGAATCCAATTGATGGTCTGCCTTTTTTTCTATTTTTCTATCTTTGAACTCCTCGGAGCCATGTATCTCTTGAAACAACTCAGAAGTTCAAAAAAGCTGAAAAACTTCAGTAAGCCCAAAGAGCCCATATCTTGATTGAGATCATAGAGCTGAAAGAGCTTGAAGAGCTTTGAAACCCCGAAGAGCTCACAGAGTCTACAGAGCCCCTTGATGATCTCCTCAAAAAAAAACCCTTCAGAAACAAGTAATTTATTCAAGAACAGACATGAACAGCTTTACAAATCAACTGGGGAGAGGTAGTCCTCTCCAAATACTTCAAAAACTTCATGATTCCATCCACCACATCATCTCGAACAACATCACAAATCGTGTGAACCGCATCCAACTCCGGAGCCAGGTTACAAATGTTCTGAAAATTACAGTTTTTGGTGACTTTAACTAGAAAAGGATAAAATCTTACATTGATGAGACCTATCAAGTCATCACTTGTGAGACCCTCCAAGGTCTTCAGATTCCTCTCAATGAGCCCAAATCCCTCTTGACACAAATTGCACAAAACATTGAAATTATCCCGAGTTGAAATTGGATTTGGAGCCACAAGAGCAATAGTCAATAACAAGATTAAAAAACGATTCATTAGAATTTGTTGTATTTTTGAAATTTTCTACTCGCTTAAAAACACAACTTCTTATCAAAAAAAGACTTGTTATTTATTATCCAGACAAACTCAATAACATGCTCTTATCAAAGTGCAAACGTGTTCAGGTTCAATGTCACATTGAAGTCTCCAAAGAATCTTTGTGATCAACTCAGTGACGTTGGCTCCAAAATCTTGACAATCTTCTAGAAGTATTGATTGACCAAACACATTACATGTGACCTGAAATTCTAGAATTTTTAATTTGGAGCACATAGAATGCACACATTAATAATGGCTCCGAGAACCGGTTCAACAGCAGTGTTAAAAAAATATAGCTGAAACTTGATATACTCCACAACATTTAGACATGTATCACATATATATCCTTCTCCTTTAACATGGTGCATCAGAAATATGAAGAGGACAATTGGAAGTTTCATTTTCAACATGATGAATGAATGATAACAAAATTGAGGTACATATTTACAGGGTTTTAAAAAGTTGTCACCTTTAAGAGGTCAACAACCGACACCTTACGGGTTGCGTCATGAACTATGTTTATCAGTGTGTTTATGGTTCAGTTTTGGATCGTATGGGTTACTGTACTAAAATTAACTCGGTACTTCAATAATTTATTCCAAATTCACGCACAATTCCCCAAATTCTTACAAAGAACCAAAGGATTTGGCTGATCTCTTAAACCCCCGACAAGTCTAACAAGGGTATCCACCAAATCTTTGCGATAAGATGTGCACAAAGTGTGAGCAATGTGATTCCTGCGCGGAGCCAAGTGACAAAGTCTCTGGAAATTAATTACTGGATATCACTAAAGATTGTCACTTACATCCACCGAATGTCCCACATTGGTCGATGTGAGATGATCGAGCAGACGGGTTTGATTGCCGAGCAAGCCTAGGCTCTCTTTGCACAAAGTGCAGACCGGGTTAGAGTTCTTGGGAGCTTGAGCCTGAGCCTGAGCCAAGACAATTGAAACAAGAAGGAGGATCAATATCATTTTGTGATAATGACTATGTTGAAAATATTCCAGAGTTTTATAGTGTACATATCCAGCTAGATCAACAATGTCAAAAAAATATTTACAGTTTACAATTCCAAGTACAACCGGAAATGAAATCATAGCTAACTATATGAGTATCTGAATGATATGTGCTATTTTAAGAAACTTTATTGGTTACTCAAATTTATAAAATATACTATAGGTATACTGTAGGTATACTGTAGCTATACTATATGTACTTATAGTATACCTATAGTATACCTGAAGTATACCTATAACATACCTATAGTATAGGTATACTATAAATAGCATATAGTTATTTTTAGATCCCAGTTCTATTTATTTTCTAGTAAAGTACTTTCTTGTAAATATTTTTGACATAATTGCACATATTGTTGAACTAGCTGTATATAGGTATACTATAAAACCGAGAACTAATTTCAACACTCTCATAATAACAAAACCATGTTCATATTTCTCCTTCTACTCATTTCACTTGTTTTTGGACAACAGAGTGATATATCTACAGTATCCCCTATACCAATATCAGCATCAGCATCAGGTTCCAATCATACTGGCGGGGGACTTAACCCGGTGTGCATCCTCTGTCGTGAAGGGCTCGAACTGCTCGGCACCCAGATTGATGTGCTCGATCATCTCACATCGATTAACCTGGCACATCTGGTTGATGTAAGAGATAGGTTCCCCCCCCTCCAGAGCATATCACAGTTTTCTAGAAGCTCTGTCACTTGGCTCCGCGCAAGATTCCAATCGTTGACACGTTGTGCACAGTGCTGAGAGATGACTTGGTGGATGCGCTTATCAGACTTGTCAAAGGGTTAAAGGATCAGACAAATCCTTCGTATGTTTGTGCACATTTGGGGGATTGTGCGTGACTTTTTTTTGGAATAAATGATTTATTTTGGGTGATTGAGTTCAACAATCTGACACAGTTTTCAACCACGCACAAAATACAAAAAACATTGAGCAAGTTTCAGAGTATCTAACTTAGTTTTGTTTTCATGTGAAAGAGCGTATTCGATTTAGTGGATATGAATTTACGCGAGAAAAAAACGGCGGATTCGCCCGCCCCCATGAGGAGTCGAACTCGCGGCCCGGCGATTTTTCGTAAGTTCCATACATTGTGTCCGATCTGGCAGATGAAGCAACGTCGAGCCGGGTTAGTCGAGTGTTCGATCCCGGGTGGTGAACTTTATCATTTTTTTTTTCTGTTTATTGGCATGTCGATGAGTGTTTCCTGAAGTTCAATACTGATTTTCAGAACTGAAAAATTCGATTTTTCACTGGTTTTCCTATCCGGAACATGATTTTCAACCTCTGAACCAAAAAATTCACATGAAACCAACTTCGTATCCCTATTTTCATACGCAGCAGATGTAGACTCAAAAAAAAACCATTCATTCACTCAAAAAATCACGCACAATCCCCCAAATGTACACAAAGATACGATGGATTCGTCTGATCCTTTAACCCTCTGACAAGTCGAATGAGTGCGTCCACCAAGTCATCTCTTAGCACTGTACACAAAGCATCAACGATTGGAATCTTACGCGGAGCCAATGAGCACAACCTCTGGAAAAATCCAAGTCTCCTAGACATACATAAGTGAGGATATACTCCTTACATCAACCGACTTTGCCAAGTTGACCGATGTGAGATGATCGAGCACATCAATCTGGGAGCCGAGCAGTTCGAGCCCTTCCCGACAGAGGATGCACACCGGGTTAAGTCCCCCGCCAGTGTGATTGGAACTGGGTATTGATGTTGCAAATGTTGTTGAAATGAGAAAAAACACAAATAGAAGTACAAAATACATGTTTTCAATGGGGTTTTAATGAAAAAACTGAGAGTTTTTATACTGTATTTTGTCAGCTAGTTCAATAAATGTTGAAAATATTTATAGGATATGTCAAGGGCAGATTTAGGAATAGGGCAATACAGGGGGACAAAGGTCTTTCAGGAGTATTGACACAACATTCACAGGTTTGGTAATGGTCCCAAAATAGTGGACATGGTTCATGAATAACATGAAGATCCCCTGGATAAAGGACAGGATCCAAAAGAAGTTTTTGTTTTAGACACTTTTTCTCTTTGGGTATTAGAAAGTTTTTGTATCCAGTTTAGAATCCTTCGTTTTATCCAAAAATGCCTATTTATTTTGGGGTTAAATTTTTATCACTTGAGGTTAACTTTAAGAGCATAATTGGTTCTTCAGAATTGAGCCCAAAAACTTCAGGTTGTATGCAAACAAACAGTAATCTTCATTAACAAATCGCAAAATATCCACAATCAAGATCGTCGAATTGTGATTTTCAGCTCATGAAGCCATTTTCAGCTTGTTTTGGCTGAAAATAAATATCATTGTTTACAGATGGCACAGAAGATAAGTATAAACCGAGGACTTGGGCTCGGTATGGCACAATTGGGAGCATTTGCTCGAATGGGAATGATGATTAATGTCAATGCGATTGGTGCAGGCACCAATGTTGCAAATGAGATTATCATTGAAGAAGAGCTCGTGGAATCTATCAAGGAAGAAGAAGAGGAAGAAGAGGAAGAGCCACATACAAGGACATTGAGCACCGCTTTTGAGCCAAATATTGATTTTGATATGATTGATTATAAGCAACTCGGTGAGTTAGACATTTTTTGGATACTGCGGGGGTATTTAGTGGATATTTTTAGGCTCTTCAAGGTATCTTTATGGATTTGGATTTGATCGTAAATCATTTGCTGGGAGCTCTTCATGCTTTATTGATGATGATGCGGATGATTCGATTTTTATGTGAAATTTTGAATTTTGAAAAAATGTATCTCAAATGTATGATAAGGATAAAAATATATACCATTTTGAGCCCGGATTCATTTTGAGCCCGGATTCATTTTGGGCCCGGATTCATTTTGAGCCCAGATTCATTTTGAGCCCGGATACAATAAACACTTTATTAACACAAATATTTACAAAAAACCTTAGGTTCTGTTTGGCTCTTTAACCCCTTCACAAGTTTGATGAGCGCATCCACCAAGTTATCGCGTAGAACTGTGCACAAAGAATCAACAATTGGAATCTTGCGCGGAGCCAATGAGCACAAATCCTGAATAAATATATAAAAAGGGGGTTTTCTCAAACTGTGACTTACATCAACCAGGCTTCCAAGATTCTTCGAAGTAAGCTGTTCAAGAACATCCAACTGATCTTGAAGCAGATTGAGCCCATCCTCACAAAGTTGACAAAGGATGTTTGAAGGGCTCGAAGTGCTATTGGAGTATGCCAAAGTGGAGCCAACAAAGAAAAGAGCAAGAGCAAGTTTCATTATCATTGTTGTTATGACTGTTTTGGAAAAGGTTTATCATTTTTATAGGGGGGTTCTACAAAAATGTACTTTCTAGAGTAGAGTAGATAATTTCTGACGTTAGTGATTAAGTTGTTTTCTCAATTTATTGACGCAAGCAAGGTATAGGTAAGAACTTTGTATCATTTTACAAAAGAGCAAAGTTATGCACAAGCAACCAAATATTTACAAAGAATCGTAGGCTTTATTTGATTCTGAAGTCCTCTGATCAACTTGACCAACGCATCAATCGCATTCTCGCGTAGAATCTTACATCCGGTATCGAAAAGAGGGATTTCTCGTGGAGCTCTTGAACAGAGGTTCTATTTAAGAAAAAACCTAGATTTTTTGGTTGAAGAGATCGGGAGCACTTACATCCACTATTTTGCTGAGATCAAATGCGACCAGATGCTCCACGGCGCCGAGTTGATTTTGAAGAAGATTAAAAAAGTCCTGACAGAGCTCGCATACCAAGCTATCGGGAGATTGAGCCGAAACACTTGAAACTAAGAGCATCAGAATCAGAATCATCTTGTTTTTTTGAAGTGTGAAAGTGTTATCTATATATGTATTATAGTTCAAAACAACAAAAATAAAATAAAATTTTATCTATGACAATAAAGCAATAAGGAAAAATACGAAGATTGAGAAATTGATGGCGGATGAAGTATTGGTGTTGAAGATGATGCCATTGCAGAAGCTCTGAAAATTAATTTTGGATTTTTTTGTCGAAGAAGAGGAGGTGAAGCTGACCTTGTTGCATGTACATTTGAAGCCGTGAGTCAGGAATTCTGCGGATGTGTTGGAGAAGTCAAAGTTGAAGCAGGAGGGCTGGAAAATGGGACTATCGAGAGTGAAGGAAGACGTCAAGACGCCGCTGCTTGATAGAATATGGATCTGTCTAGGCACCGCTGCTAGACAACATTTGGTTCTGTCAAGGTGGTGCTGCTTGACAACACGACATTAAGTTAAGGCAGTACTGTTTGATAAAAGTATTTGTGTCTAGAATCCTATGCTTGACAGCATCTGGTTCTGTCAAGCCACCGGTTCCTTTACAGAACATGGTTGTGTTAAAGCACTACTGCTTGATAACATTTTTTATCTCAAGGGACTACTACTTGGCATGATTTTATCGTTTCAAGACACCCCTGCTTGACAACACAACAGTACGTTAAGGCAGTACTGCTTGATAAAAGTACTTGTGTCTAGAATCCTCTGCTTGACAGCATCTGGTTCTGTCAAGCCACCGGTTCTTAACAGAATATTTTAGTGTCATAGCACTGCTGCTTGACAACATAAATTTACCTCAAGAGACTACTACTTGGCAAGACTTTATCGCTTCAAGGCACCGCTGCTTGACAACACAACATTACGTCAAGGCAGTACTGCTTGACAACATCTTGTTCTGTCAGAGTACCGCTGTTTCACGGAATATGGTTGTGTAAAAGCATTACTGCTTGACAACATCATTTCATATCAAGGGACTACTACTTGGAAAAATTATATCGCTTCAAGGCATCGCTGCTTGACAATGTAAAATTACCTCAAGGGACTACTACTTGACAAAATTATAACGGTTTAAGGCACCATTGCTTGACAACACAAAATTACATGAAGGCACTACTGCTTGACAGCATCTAATTCTGTCAAGGCAACGTTCCTTTACAGAATATGGTTGTGTCAAAACATTACTGCTTGACAACATAAAATTACCTCAAGGGACTACTACTTGACAAGATTATATCGCTTCAAGGCAGCGCTGCTTGTCAAAAAATATGTTTGTCTAGAAGTCTCTGCTTGACAGCATAATTTTGTTTCAGAGTACCACTCCTTGACAATATTTGGTTGTGTCAAGGCGCCGCTTCTTGACAACCTAAATTCCTCTCAAAGCACCTCTCCTTGACACCATAGTTTCTTCTCAAGGCATGTCCCTCTACTCACCGATCCCTCATACTCATCCTCTCCCGCCTTCTCCACACACCCCTTCTTCATCACCATCATCGATCCATTCTCACCAGCCACCATCTGTTCTTGCACCACAATAAAGCAGTCCATCAAAGACGGGCAATTATAATCCACAAACTTCTCGGTTAAACTCCCAATCTCCACATCTCCACCATAACATTCAATAGAACTTGAGATATCGAAAAAAGTCCAAAGAAGGAAAATAGTGAAAATGAAATTATTCATGATGATGATATTGAGGGGAAAATATACAAAATAACAACCAAAAATAATAAAAGTTTACATGTGTTTATGATGACACACAACACAAAAAATATACAAAATCTATCTAGTTAGGGGATTATCGGCGTCGGCGTAGAACAATGGTTCGTCTGTCGAAATGAAAATTCGCCAAATTCCACAGGTATTTCGCATCGATTTGAAGATTACCTATATTTCCAGCACTATAGGTTCCAATCCACTCAAAATTGGATATTAGCATTGGGAGACGGATAATTCCATAAATCCGGAAGCCATTGAAAATGATATTATCCTTTCCTATCGGGACCTCTAGGTATAGTAACCCTCCCGGTTTTAGGTAGCAGGATAATTTTTGAAGGATTTTAAGATCTGCTGATGGATCCAGCTTCTCTCCAAACCTTCCAAGACCGAATTTCTCCACTAAACCGGAAGTAACAATGAAGTCGAATGTCTCATTTTTCTTCGGAAGCTCTAAGAGCTCAGAAGTAGTGTTGATTCTCCAATTTTTAGAGGTTCTTGGGGTGATACCGGTGGACCAAATGTGCTGGGCTCCATTTTTTAGGGTGAGCAGTTCGGGAACTGGATCGATGTGGGAGACAACAAGTCCTCTTTGGCCATGAATGGGGTGTTGAAGAAGAGCATGATGAAGAGATACTGGAAAATTCAGAAGGATTCAGAGGGATTCAGAGGGATTCAGAGGGATTCAGAGGGATTCATAAGGATTCAAAAGGATTCAGAGGGCATCAGAGAGGATCAGAAGGATTCAGAAGGATTCAGAAGGATTCAGAAGGATTCAGAGGGCATCAGAGAGGATCAAAAGGATTCAGAAGGATTCAGAAGGATTCAGAAGGATTCAGAAGGATTCAGAAGGATTTAGAAGAATTCAGAAGGATTCAGATGGGTTCAGAAGGATTCAGAAGGATTCAGAAGGATTTAGAAGAATTCAGAAAGATTCAGAGGGGTTCAGAAGGATTCAGAAGGATTCAGAGGGCATCAGAGAGGATCAGAAGGATTCAGAAGGATTCAGAAGGATTCAGAAGGATTCAGAAGGATTCAGAAGGATCGTAGAACTCGTAGAACTCACATAAATCGCGATTCTTCCCGATCGAGACAATCTCCCTTGGCTCCCAATCATGAATCATCTCATTCAAATGGTTCCAACTCTCATCCATGATTTTCAGAGTTTTCCGATCATCCACATATTTCTAGAAAAAAATCCTCTAAGAGCTCTCAAAACAAAAAAAGCTCTTCTGATAGCTCTCAAAACGTACATAAGAAACTCCTGCGAATTTTGCCATAAGGAATCGATTCAATTTTTTATCGGGAATATATGTGACTGGCTTCAGATTCTTGAAGAATCTAGGCAGATGAACATGTTCAGAGCAATCCTGTGACTCACTGGATTCTAAGGTGACAAATGGGTAGGTAGCTTTTCTGATGCTGAAACCAAATGGTCTGAAAATCAAGTCATCGATGTCGAGTAAAGTTTCCACGCCAGAATAGGTTTTGAAATTCTGATTAAGCAAAAGTTTCGGGTGAAATTGAAGACGTCGAACTTCAACATGATTATTTTCAGATTTTTCACTTTTCAGCTGATTGTAGAGAATTCTGAATGAGAAGTCTTGAATCTGAAACTTCTATTACAGAACTCACAAAAAATTGAAAATCGTCAAAATTGATAGATACACAAAAATATTCATTTTTATTTTTGTATGTACAAAAAAAAAACGGGAAGAAAAGTAGACACGTTTTTATCATGTCATAAAAAATCCGTGAATTTTTGAAGAAGACCATTATTTTGTATATTTTGTTAAAATCAATGATGAATGAGGAAATAGTTAACAAAATGGGCGCCCATAATTCCTACTTTTGGGTACCCATAATCTCCACTTTTGGATACCCATAATTTCTACTTTCGGGTACCCATAATTCCTACTTTTGGGTACCCATAATCTCCACATTTGGATACCCATAATTTCTACTTTCGGGTACCCATAATTCCTACTTTTGGGTACCCATAATCTCCACTTTTAGATACCCATAATTTCTACTTTCGGGTACCCATAATTCCTACTTTTGGGTACCCATAATCTCCACTTTTGGATACCCATAATTTCTACTTTCGGGTACCCATAATTCCTACTTTTGGGTACCCATAATCTCCACTTTTGGATACCCATAATTTCTACTTTCGGGTACCCATAATTCCTACTTTTGGGTACCCATAATCTCCACTTTTGGATACCCATAATTTCTACTTTCGACTACCCATAATTGCTGTTTTTTGGTACCCATAATTCCTATTTTTGGGTACCCATAATTGCTGTTTTTTGGTACCCACAATTCCTACTTTTGGGTATCCATAATTCCTACTTTTGGGTACCCATAATCTCCACTTTTGGGTACCCATACTTTTTACTTGTGGGTACCCATAGTTTCCACTTTTGGATACCCATAATTCCTACTTTTGGGTACCCATAATCTCCACTTTTGGATACCCATAATTTCTACTTTCGGGTACCCATAATTGCTGTTTTTTGGTACCCACAGTTCCTACTTTTGGGTACCCATAATTCCTACTTTTGGGTACCCATAATCTCCACTTTTGAATACCCATAATCTCCACTTTTGGGTACCCATACTTTTTACTTGTGGGTACCCATAGTTTCCACTTTTGGGTACCCACAAATTCTAGTTTTGGGTACCCATACTTGCTATTTTCGGGTACCCATAGTTTCTACTTTTGGGTACCCATAATATCTATTTTGGGTACCCATAATATCTATTTTGGGTACCCATAATATCTATTTTGGGTACCCATAATTTCTACTTTTGAGTACCCATAACTTCTATGTTCGGGTACTCATAATTTCTACTTCTGGGTACCCATAATTTCTACATCTGGGTACCCATAATTTCTACATCTGGGTACCCATGATTCTTACTTTTGGGTACCCATATCTTCCATGTTTTAGGTGCGTCATAGATCTTGTGTCCTGTTTACATGCGCAACCAGTTCCATAACCATATCACTTAATAAACAAACTATAAAAAAAAAAGTATATTCATTGCTTCAAGATATTTTGATCTACAAGTGGCTTATTTTCTCCTTTTTCTTCTCGCCATCTTCTCGCCCTAAAAAACCACTTTTTCACAAAAAATGACACCGTTTTAACCAAAATACAAATAACAAAAAATACTAGAACCCCTGAAATTAGGATAATATCAACATGATAATACGTGAAAAGCGACAAATGTCTTCCATAATTATCCAAACTTGGCAATTTCCCAAATCTCGCCGCAAATTCAACATGCTTCACTAGAGCATCTCTAGGATCCGTTGGCAGGTTGTTCATTTTCTCAGCGAGCTCTTCAGCATGTATCCGGTACATCGGAGTGCTCAGCACTTTCTCAATAGTTTCTCTAATGAGCTCAGAGTTCCCCAGATCCCCCTTCTTCAACACTTCCACTCCACCATGCCTCTTCAACATTGCCGCATTTCTACCTTGGTCAGCGAAGAGGGGAATCATCACACAGGGCTTGCCAAGAAGTGAGAGCTCTAATGTGCTCGCCATCCCACCATGTGTCACAAATAGATCTAGACGTTTATCAGCGAGCAGCTCATTTTGCGGGAGCCATGAGCCGAGGTACACATTATCCAGGTGCTCCGCCAAATTATCACTTTCATTCTCATATTTCCAAATGAAGCTGGCATCTGGCATTGATTCAAAGACCTTCAGAAGAGCATTTCTGGAACGAACTATTATATATTTGGAGCATTTTGGAGCACAACTCACTTATAAATATCTGGCATATGGATAGATTTCGCGTTTGAGCCAAAGGATATTAACACATTCTTGCTCCGGATATTCAAGACTTTATCCCATTTTTTAGTCACCTTCATGTTTTTAGTGTTCTTATTCACTGAAATTCCACCGATTGGAATAATCTTGTCAAATGTTGGAGCAGGGAAATCAAGAATAGGAATCTGGTTGGTGAAAACAAACGAGGCTTCAGGTAACACTTCTCTCCAAGATCGTTTAATCGGCAGAATCTTCTGAGCGTCCTTGAATTCAAGATCACCAATTCCAGAGAACATCTGAGAATCTGCATAGGATAGAAGGATGTTCATAAATCTCTCCCATATCGTCATATTTTCACTGTATCCTGATATGATTCCTGGGACATAGCTCGTTGCCAAAGGTTGTCCTAGAACCCTGCTCACATGATCATAACGACTTGACGCGATGACAGCTACATGGGCTCGAATATCCACTGCCTCGAAAAACGCATAAGCACAGAGATCGAATGGTTCGGTGATGGCTAGATCGTATTTATCCTCTTTGATTTGTTGGAGCAAATCCACTGAGCTCAGCACTTTGCTACACTGCTCGCTGAGCACTTCACCCCATGGATCGCTTTGGAAAATCATTGATAAAGGATTCTGTCCATGAGAATCCTCCCATAGTTTCTTCTGAAACGTTTCTTGCTCAGCGAAGAAGCTTTTGACATTATCAGTTGGCTCCACAAATATCACCCTTTTCGTGGATTTCAAACCAGTTCGGTTCCTCTCACTCTCCTCGATGACAGGCGTCACAACTGTCTGAAATTACAGCACTCTTTTGAGCAAGACACATATCCCCTAGAGCTCACCACATCATGTCCAGCATCGGTGAGGATATCAGCTACACTGCCCATCATTTTCACATGGCTATGACCGAATAAATTGGAATATACCAGAATTTTAAAGCAACATCCTTGGTGAAATAAAAATATCAGGAAAAATAGGGAGAAAAACATTGAAATGTCTTCAACTGATTCGAAAATCGAGGCGTTCCCGTTGTTTTGACCATGGCGTAAACAAAAAGTACAATGTTAGTCAAACAAAAACAGACATTTTTTATGGAGCGATTTTTTTTTTTTTTGAGATCTAGGAAATCTTCTTGTGCTCATAGCTGTTTGAATCTGGATAATGGAATCCAGAAAATGTCGATATAGCTCAAAAATTGGTAGTTTTTAAAGGTACATACGTGATATATGATATGTGTGTTCAAAAATAGTACATGTATAGTCAGCTACAATTTATTTGTAGTTGTTTGGAGGTTGACATGATCACCTGAAACTTTCTGGAACTTTTAAAAAACGGTATGTTAATATAATACAGATTTATGCTGTAGTTTATATACAGTAACAGTTTAGGTACATTTCCAATGAAAATAAAATATTAAAAAAAAAATGTTGACACCAACTGAAAAGGTGTCAATCATTGGTGAAAGCTGGCGCGTTTTTTGAGGATATTTTTTTTGTGCAACAAGTATTTTTTCCAAACTTCTTTTTTCAAATAAAATTTTCTCGAAAACTAGAATTTTCGGTTCAAAATCCTACCTTAAAGGTTTTTTTTAGAGCATCTTGCCAAATCCCCGTACCCCAGCTTTAATAATATATTGTATATATTTCAAACAATTTATGTATTTCAATGTTGAAACCCGTGGATACATAGTTAAAGCGGAAAAACTACAAAAATAAAAATTTCAGAAAATTTCAGACAAGTTGATAATTGGTGAATTGCTCCGTCTTCTCTATAGACTTCTGATTTTCAGATCTTTTGATTGCATTTTTCAAAGAAGTCGATGATGATGAAAATACTGGAGAAGATTCAGATTTTTTGACAAATCTATGAGAAGAAGCAGAAGTAGATGATGATGAGGAGACAATTGGAATATATGAAGCACCAATTGTGATATTTGTGGAATAATGTACTGAAGAAGCAGTACTGGATTTTCTTGAATTAGATGGAGTAGAATGTGAAGAAGAAGAAGATGATGTAGTTGGTTTGAAATCTGGAGTATGTTGGAATCCAGAATATTCAGAAACAAATGAAGCGATTGAAGACGAGAATTTCATGTTGAATGGGTTGAGAGAATGATAAGAAATAGACTAACTGTTTCTCTTATATATTGGAGAACATTCACGCCTTTTTCCCATCAACACATAGAACAGAAAACTGGTAGTTTTTTGGAGTCAAGTCCCCAGTGAACACCAATAACCCAAAGAACAATGAGAATCATCAAAACATAAATTTCAAAACAAAAATCACTCACCTTAAAAAACAATTCTCAAATGAACGCTCAAACATCTTAGGTCGTAATGAAGAAGTTCAACGTTTTTTTTCTGAATCAGGTTCCCCATCCAAAAATAACTGCATTACTAGAACTATTAACATATAGTTAAGAATGACGTGAAATTGGATGATGACATCAACTAACCATGACAATTGTTCTGCAGAATAATCATCATTATCATCATTCAATTATTTGTCATCATCTAATCTGTATCAGTGAAACTTATTGATTTGTTAGCTTGTTTTTTCAGGGTCATACTGTTCTAGTGCTAATTTGATAGTATCTACGATAAATATATGATATCCAACTGAGAAATAACGACGATTTTTATTGATTTTCTTGTTGTTGAAGTGATCAATGTTGTTATATGGTTATGGAAATCCCTAAAATCACCTAAAGATTCAGAAATATTCAGATGACGTAGCAATATCAATGAACGGTTTCATCATCTATGATTTGATGTTCATGTTCACGTGATTCTCCAATGTCAAACCGTTTCTTTGTTAGTTCCTCTATCTAGTTGATACATGGATTCAGAGAACGAACAAGCACAGAAGAAGAAATCATTGTTCATACTTCAGATTTTGGTTTGAAGAATCAAATGAACTTTTTATTTTAACCATGTCGGTTCATGATAAAAACGAACGCTACTAGAGGACGCTATCAGGTTATTAAAACCTATTCCCATAGAAATGGGTGAATTATTTGAATAATTAATGTTAACTCGGACAATTTTTGTCCGAGTTAACAATTAAAGCTCTTATTTTAGGTGATATGGGATCTAGTGTTCAAATTCTCAAGTTTTTCTCATCGAACTATTTATCTTTTTGGCGGTTTCATTTTAATGATTTTTATCTTATCAAATCTTGTTTCTCATTTCGTTGATTTTAGAATTTGAAACAACAGATAGTTCAATAGATTTATTTTCATGGATGCATAGTTAAACCCGTGGATGCTTAGTTAAAGCAAAAAATACAAAAATAACAATTTCAGACAATTAAACAAGTTGATAGTTGGTGAATTGCTCCGTCTTCTCCATTGATTTCTGACTTTCAGATCTTTTGATTGCATTTTTCAAGAAAGTCGATGTGGATGAGAATACTGGAGAAGATTCAGATTTCTTGACAAATCTATGAGAAGAAGTAGATGATGTGACAATTGGAATAGATGCAGCACCAATTGTGATATTTGTGGAGTAATGTACTGAAGAAGCAGTACTGGATTTTCTTGAATTAGATGGAGTAGAATGTGAAGAAGAAGATGATGTAGTTGGTTTGAAATCTGGAGTATGTTGGAATCCAGAATATTCAGCAACAAATGAAGCGATTGAAGAGGAGAATTTCATGTTGAATGGGTTGAGAGAATGATAAGAAATAGACTAACTGTTTCTCTTTTATATTGGAGAACAATCACGCCTTTTTTTTCACATCAACATATAGAACAAAGAAGTGGTAGTTCTTTGGAGTGATGTACTGAGATCACAAAGAACAACCAGAAATGTTGCCAATTTTCAAAAGTGATATTGATAAGTGATCATGATATCATGTTGAGAGATCACACGTGGTATATCATTTGATATCTTGCGCACATCAAAATACACCTAAGTAATATTAGAAGCATCATCGATTCAGTGCTCGAACAGTGCTCTGTTCTCGCAAGAAATTCACTACAATAAGCTCCTATTCTTCCTGAATTTTATTATCAAATGAAAGATACATATACCATACCTAGGCCCTTCACAAAATATCAATGGCTCTTTTGATCTCAATATCATTTGTTTATCATGTTCAGTATCTGTGATGTTATTCTTCGGTTCAAGGTGCTATCTAATAATCAAAAGCTCACATTCGAAAAAGTTCAAACGATTACAATCCCAGCTTCACTACGCAATCAAGAACGATCTAGTGAAGATACTATTTTTAGCACTCTGGCTGTTCTATGTTATATTTATGTTTTGATGATTCTTATTGTTCTTTGGGTCATTGGTGTTCACTGGGTACTTGACTTCAAAGAACTACCATTTTATTGTTCTATGTGTTGATGTGAAGTAGGCGTGACTGTTCTTCAATATATAAGACAAACATTTAGTCCATTTTCTTATCATTTTTTCATTCTCTCAACCCATCCAACAAACATGAAATTCTCGTCTTCAATCGCTTCATTTGTTGCTGAATATTCTGGATTCCAACATACTCCAGATTTCAAACCAACTACATCATCTTCTTCTTCACATTCTACTCCATCTAATTCAAGAAAATCCAGTACTGCTTCTTCAGTACATTATTCAACAAATATCACAATTGGTGCTGGATCTATTCCAATTGTCTCATCATCTACTTCTTCTCATAGATTTGTCAAGAAATCTGAATCTTCTCCAGTATTCTCATCCACATCGACTTCTTTGAAAAATGCAATCAAACGATCTGAAAGTCAGAAATCAATGGAGAACACGGAGAAATTCACCAACTATCAACTTGTTTAATTTTTTTGAATATCTTGTTGTGTTGATGTTTTAATATTGATCTCATATTGGTTTAAAATCAAAATAAATTATTCCAATATTTGGTTGTTTTTTGTAATAGAACTTATGATCTTATACATATATGACTTTGGTTTGAACTACTCAGCTGATCTTGAAAAACAAATTCAAAATCTGAAGTATGAACAGTGATATCTTCTTTTCTGCTTGTTCGTTCTCTGAATCCATGTATCAACTAGATAGAGGAACTAACAAAGAAACGGTTTGACATTGGAGAATCACGTGAACATGAACATCGAACAGTTTTCGTATCTTGTTGTCTACGTCAAATTTCGCTCCTAGTTCCGACAATATTATGATTGTCCAGGACATAATCATCACAACAACATGTGTACAATGAAATTTCATTTTACATGATGACAAATAATTACATGATGACAAATAATTGGATGATGATAAATATTGTGCAGAACTATTGTCATGGTTAATTGATGTCATCGTCCAATCTCACGTCATAGTTAATTATATGTTAATAGTTCTGGCAAGCTATTTTTGAATGGAAAATATCACTGAAAAATTCTGAGCTATAAATAAATATATCTGAAAATGGTATACCATGAATGTCTGCAAAACTTCACGTTATCAAAAAATATGAATTGGTTTTTTCAGAGTACCAATGTATTTTCTAAAAGCCACTAAACCCACAGAAATGAGAAAAGTACTATTTTATACCACTTTAACGAGGCCATCATTATCCAACATTTTGACAGAGGACACAAAAGGTTTCTACAGACTCCAATCAAAAAATGAACCTAAGAACATGTTCGATTTTCATGTTTTAATGATTCCGTCTGTTCTCTGTAGTCTCAATTGTTTTTGAGTGCATCCCTCCAAAGAACTACAAATTCTTTGTTCTATGTGCTAATGGGAAAGAAGGCGTGACGGTTCTTCTATATATAAGAGTAACAGTCAGTCTATTTCTTATCATTCTCTCAACCCACCCAACATGAAATTCTCCTCTTCAATCGCTTCATTTGTTGCTGAATATTCTGGATTCCAACATACTCCAGATTTCAAACCAACTACATCATCTTCTTCTTCACATTCTACTCCATCTAATTCAAGAAAATCCAGTACTGCTTCTTCAGTACATTATTCCACAAATATCACAATTGGTGCTGAATCTATTCCAATTGTTTCATCATCATCTACTTCTGCTCCTTCTCATAGATTCATCAAGAAATCTGAATCTTCCCCAGTATTTTCATCATCTGCTATTTCATCGACTTCATTGAAAAATGCAATCAAACGATCTGAAAGTCAGAAATCAATGGAGAAGACGGAGCAATTCACCAACTATCAACTTGTTTAAATTCTTATTTTTAAATTTTCTTGAGCTTTAATAACGATCTCATACTGGTTTAAATTTGAAATAAATTATTTAAAACAACCCCCCGGTTTGGTCAAAGTTAGCACAGATTTCACAGAGTTACAGCTGATTTCTAAAAAAAAATATGGTCGATTTTAGGACTATGTTCTCTAGAACAGTAGTCAAGATACGCCCTGATCTTTCATTTGGGACCGAAATTTGAATCATTATCAGTGATATCTCTATCATGATTCTCACAATTTCAAAAAATGAAGGTTCAGATCAGGAAATTCATGTGAATACAAAAAACAACACCACAGAAAATGAAACTTTCTATTGATATAACTACGTCAGAAATCTATGAGTGCATTAATTAAGATCAAAATGAGATGCTCTTGATATTCTTGAGTGGAAGTGTTGAAGAAGGGGGGATCTGGGGAACTCTGAGCTCATTAGAGAGACTATTGAGAAAGTGCTGAGCACTCCGATGTACCGGATACATGCTGAAGAGCTCGCTGAGAAAATGAACAACCTGCCAACGGATTCTAGAGATGCTCTAGTGAAGCATGTTGAATTTGCGGCGAGGTTTGGGAAATTGCCAAGTTTGGATAACTATGGAAGGCATTTATCGACTTTCACTTATGTATCGTTTAATCGATATTATCCCAGTTGCAGGGGTTCTAGTTAGAACGGTATTATTTGTTGTGAAAAAGTACAAGCAAGAAATCAAAAAACAACTTACTATTGTCTATTGTTTCGTGTATTTGTTCGTTCTCCGGGTTCAGATGATGGAACTAGTTGCGCATGTGAACAGAACAGGACAAGATGATGAAACCGTTCAATGATATGACTACGTCACAAGATCTATGATGTACTCGGAATTTATATAGCAATTATGGTGGCCTAACTGGCTAAGCTATTTTGTATGTTTTTCCTAGTGGTCATTTTATGGTGTTAACATATTAGATACATCATTAAACAATGAATTAAAGACGTCACAATCTTGGCTGAAAACAGAGCCACAACAATCTTGGCCACCTCCAATTTTTGCTACACAAAATACAAACTACCCCCAAAGGTCAATTACTCTACTGATCTTAATCATTCTGATTGTTCTTTGTGATCCGAACCTTCCCTGAGTACATCCCATCGAAGAACTACCAATTTTCTGTTCTATGTGTTGATGTAAAAGAGGCGTGACTGTTCTCCAATATAAAAGAGAAACATTTAGTCTATTTTCTTATCATTTCTTCATTCTCTCAACCCATTCAACATGAAATTCTCGTCTTCAATCGCTTCATTTGTTGCTGAATATTCTGGATTCCAACATACTCCAGATTTCAAACCAACTACATCATCTTCTTCTGCACATTCTACTCCATCTAATTCAAGAAAATCCAGTACTGCTTCTTCAGTACATTATTCTACAAATATTACAATTGGTGCTGCATATATTCCAATTGTCTCCTCATCATCATCTACTTCTGCTTCTTCTCATAGATTCGTCAAGAAATCTGAATCTTCTCCAGTATTTTCATCATCATCGACTTCATTGAAAAATGCAATCAAACGATCTGAAAGTCAGAAATCAATGGAGAAGACGGAGCAATTCACCAACTATCAACTTGTTTAATTGTCTGAAATTGTTATTTTTGTATTTTTTGCTTTAACTATGCATCCACGGGTTTTTAAATTAAAATAAATCTGTTGAACTATTTGTTGTTTGAATTCTAGAATCAACGGAATGAAAACAAGATTTGATAAAATAAAAATCATTGAAATAAAACCGTCAAACCTCTAAAAGGAAACATAGTTCTATACCCCAAAATTTCATTTAAACCAAAAAAAAACCTTCTCAGAATGTGCCGGATCTCTTGTACTATTTCAGAAGCCTGTTTTCGTTAAATTAGTTATGTATAGTAATCATAAATGAATTATGAAGCACTTTTTAGACCATAATTTCAAATAGAAACCCCCCACTCGAATTTAACAGATCAAAAAGTTTCAATGTTCAAAAAATAATGTTGATAAAAATAGCCAAAGACTAATTAGATGATGACAAACAACAAGGATGATGATAATTATTCTGCAAAACTATTGTCATCGTTTTTCCAATGATGTCATTTTCCATTTTCACTTCATAGTTAACCTGAAACTCCCTCAAATAAATAAAAAGCCACTTCCATTTTCTGTAAATCCAGAAAATCCAATAAACTTTCTCTGTGACTGATAGTTTTGTCAACCTATGTATCTGTCGAAAAGATGTTCAAACTAATAAAGAAACGGGTTGATACCTAAAAGAGAAACGTGAAATGTGTGATGATAAAACTGTTTCATATGTACATCATTGATGATGAACCATTTCCTGGTTCTGAAAGTTCTGAAGCTCGATTGTGTATGTTTCATCATTATTGACCTTTTTGGCAAAATTAAAATGGAGGTTTCATACTGTAAAACAGAACAAGATGATGAAACCGTTTGACTACGTCACAAGAACTATGATGTACCCGGAATATGAATTGTAACAATGTATGGTTTTAAAACTGGTTAAGTTATGTTGTACTGGAATTTCAGAAACGTTTTATGTTTCTTCTAGTGATTATTTCATGATTGAAAATGTCAGATTCATCTTTGCACAACAAGTTACAGATACCAACAATCTTTAAAACAGAGAAGATTAAAACAAGAAGCTGAACTACACGTGATATAAAATACCCCCAATGTGGAAAGAGAATCAATTACCCTACTGATCTTCATAATTCTGATTGTTCTTTGTGATCCCAACCTTCCCTGAGTACATCCACCCAAAGAACTACCAATTTTCTGTTCTATGTTTCGATAAGAAAGAAGGCGTGACGGTTCTCCAATATATAAGACAAACAGTCGATCTATTTTCTTATCATAACTTGATTCTCTCATCGCATTCAACATGAAATTCTCCTCTTCAATCGCTTCATTTGTTGCTGAATATTCTGGATTCCAACATACTCCAGATTTCAAACCAACTACATCTTCTTCTTCTTCACATTCTACTCCATCTAATTCAAGAAAATCCAGTACTGCTTGTTCAGTACATTATTCAACAAATATCACAATTGGTGCTGAATCTATTCCAATTGTTTCATCATCATCTACTTCTGCTCCTTCTCATAGATTTGTCAAGAAATCTGAATCTTCTCCAGTATTTTCATCCACATCGACTTCATTGAAAAATGCAATCAAAAGATCTGAAAGTCAGAAATCAATGGAGAAAACGGAGCAATTCACCAATTATCAACTTGTTTAATTTTTTTGAATATCTTGTTGTGTTGATGCTTTAATATTGATCTCATATTGGTTTAAAATCAAAATAAATTATTCCAATATTTGGTTGTTTTTTGTAATAGAACTTATGATCTTATACATATATGACTTTGGTTTGAACTACTCAGCTGATCTTGAAAAACAAATTCAAAATCTGAAGTATGAACAGTGATATCTTCTTTCTGCTTGTTCGTTCTCTGAATCCATGTATCAACTAAATAGAGAAACTAACAAAGAAACGGTTTGACATTGGAGAATCACGTGAACATGAACATCGAACAGTTTTCGTATCTTGTTGTTAGATGATGAAACCGTTCATTGATATTGCTATGTCAAATTTCTCTCCCTAAAATCAATTGAACAGAATATGGTCTAGTTCTTGTTGTTGAGCCCACCTGGGCTCATTGCTCACTAACGCAGAGCATTTTAAAGCTCAGGAGAGCTCCAATTAATTCTGGAACCCAAAATCTGAATCATGATCAATGATATCTTGATCATGATTCTCATAACTTCACTGTATTTGTTCGTTCTCTGAATCCATCCATCAAAAGTGTGAATAGCAAAGAAACAGTTCAACCATGGAGATAGATTCACGTGAAAATGATGATGAAACCGTTCAATGATATTATTTCGTCAGATTTTGTATGTTTATGATACTAGGGGTATGTATAAGGATACTCGATTCAAAAAAAATTCAGATTTTTTTTTAGATTTCATATGAGTGATTTCTACTGTAGATCCAAGTCATAATTTTAAGGCTATGATGAAAAAGAACCTTGTCAAAATCGATCTGTGGATGTTCAGGTAGATCAAGTAGCCAGTGGTTCAAATCCCTTCACCTGATGATGTCATTAACAGACTTTGATGCCATCTGATACAGTTTTTCATGCTGATCAACATCCTCTATCTAACTTTGGCTGATCTCCGCGCGGAAAGCTGAAAATTAAGCTCAAAATTTGCCCTAAAAACTTGAAATATCTATTAAAATTAATGTGTTAAGTAGAATGAGAGTACTAAAAGGTTCTACAACATGAGAAAAAACGCTGAAAAAATTTATTTATCCCAAAAAGTTAGAAAGATTCAGAAGGATTCAGAAGGATTCAGAAGGATTCAGAAGAATTCAGAAGAATTCAGAAAGATTCAGAAGGATTCAGAAGGATTCAGAAGGATTCAGAAGGATTCAGAAGGATTCAGAAGGATTCAGAAGGATTCAGAAAGATTCAGAAGGATTCAGAAGGGTTTAGAAGAATTCAGAAGGATTCAGAAGGGTTCAGAAGAATTCAGAAGGATTCAGAAGAATTCAGAAGGATTCAGAAGGATTCAAAAGGATTCAGAAGGATTCAGAAGGATTCAGAAAGATTCAGAAGGATTCAGAAGGGTTTAGAAGAATTCAGAAGGATTCAGAAGGGTTCAGAAGGATTCAGAAGGATTCAGAAGATATAGGCCTCCCTCCCGAGGTTCCCTTGTAAACCCCTTAAATCACCAGAATCATCCATCAACGCTAAGACTTCCAAAGATCATGTGAATACGTGACATTCATCATTTTATTTTAGCTACGTGATTTTTCGCAATATTTTTTCGAAAGAGAGAGAAATTTCGAAAGAGAGAGATTTTTTTAAAAGAGAAACAATTTGTCCAATTCCTCATCATTTCTTCATTCTCTCATCGCATTTTTACATTTCTCATTTTTCTCCATCCCGCAGCTGATAAAAATGGCTGAGTAAGTGGGCTTTTAACTATTTACTCAATAACTTGAAATTATTCCAGTGCTCTGATGGCTGTCAACTTTTTCATCAGCTTCATCGGCGATTCGATGAGAGTTGGAGCCGTTCATATAAAAGACACCAAAACACTGAACACCATTGCGACAGTCGGAAATTTGATGAAAACATTTATCGGATTCACAGGACCTTCTGCTCCAGGCATGGGAGCGAAATTGGCAGAATTGAGCGGTCAGTTGACAGCCTTAGATCGTCGACTTGGACAAGAAATGGACGGATTGAAAGGCTTTATTGTGGAGCACAATTTCGGAGTGGTAAGAAGAGATTCTGCTGAATCACAGCATCATAAAAATATTTCAGAATCTTGTTGTCCGAGTCAACACAATGAATCAGTACATGCAAGCGCATCTCGCTAATCCAAACGATCATAGTCGTGGGCTCTATCAGAAAGAGATTCTCGATTTCCCGCCGTTAAGATACGCTAGGGTGCGTTCTCAGGTCCGTCTTCTCAGGTCAAGTCGAATTTCAGGACATTGCTTCTTGGCTCATGCAAGATTCAACAAATCCAATCAAAAATAAGATGAATTCCGATCCATTGCGATCCACTGAAACGTTTGAACGGTGGGAATCAGCAATTTTGACACTTCTAAACCAACTTCTTATCCAGGAAACATATCTGAATGGCTTGTTTTGGGATTCGAACATGATTGGGCCAAACGAGTTACAAGAAGTGATTTGGAACGTTGAACGACAAATCAATAAGTTGAGAGCCGAATACAAGGAGTCCTATTGGCCAGATATGGTGGAAAATCTAATTCATCGAGTTCAAGATGATCATGGAGATGATTCAAATGCGCGAAAATGTGCAATTATCCGAGATGGATTGCGCAAAATGATGACTGATGATGAGTTCTATGTGATCGTTTATAATCATTGTGGTGGATGGGAATCTCATGCTTTCTATGGCTACAGTTATGTGCACAGTTTTAGACGGAATGGATGTAATGTTGTGGTTTGTCGAAGTCGGAGATGGAATGAGGAAACTGAGTATACCCAAAAAGAATTTCGAAATCGACTGGAAAGAATTAATTTCAAATCTGTGACAGGGGGCAATGATCATATGGAAAATATACCAAAAAAAATCATGGATCAAATCGATCGATGTAATTTTGTTGGGATAATTGATTTACGCGAAAATCCAGTCGTCGATGCTACAAATCGGTACAAGAATAGTGATGAAGGTCCTGGTGGTGTGAGAACAGTCTATAATGGTGAAGAAGTGAAGAACGGAAGATGGGGTGAAGACCTGACAAGAATTAAAAAATATCGTCTCATTGCTTGTTTTGATTGATTGTTATATTTTTGTATTAATTTAACATCGAAACTTTTTGATCTGTTAAATTCGAGTGGGGGGTTTCTATTTGAAATTATGGTCTAAAAAGTGCTTCATAATTCATTTATGATTCCCCAAAATTTCATTTAAACCAAAAAAAACCTTCTCAGAATGTGCCGGATCTCTTGTACTATTCCAGAAGCCTGTTTTCGTTAAATTAGTCATATGTACATCATTGATGATGAACCATTTCCTGGTTCTGAAAGTTCTGAAGCTCAATTGTGTATGTTTCATCATTATTGACCTTTTTGGCAAAATTAAAATGGAGGTTTCATACTGTAAAACAGAACAAAATGATGAAACCGTTCGACTACGTCACAAGAACTATGATGTACCCGGAAATTGGATTGTAACAATGTATGGTTTTAAAACTGGTTAAGTTATGTTGTACTGGAATTTCAGAAACGTTTTATGTTTCTTCTAGTGATTATTTCATGATTGAAAATGTCAGATTCATCTTTGCACAACAAGTTACAGATACCAACAATCTTTAAAACAGAGAAGATTAAAACAAGAAGCTGAACTACACGTGATATAAAATACCCCCAATGTGGAAAGAGAATCAATTACCCTACTGATCTTCATAATTCTGATTGTTCTTTGTGATCCCAACCTTCCCTGAGTACATCCACCCAAAGAACTACCAATTTTCTGTTCTATGTTTCGATAAGAAAGAAGGCGTGACGGTTCTCCAATATATAAGACAAACAGTCGATCTATTTTCTTATCATAACTTGATTCTCTCATCGCATTCAACATGAAATTCTCCTCTTCAATCGCTTCATTTGTTGCTGAATATTCTGGATTCCAACATACTCCAGATTTCAAACCAACTACATCTTCTTCTTCTTCACATTCTACTCCATCTAATTCAAGAAAATCCAGTACTGCTTCTTCAGTACATTATTCAACAAATATCACAATTGGTGCTGGATCTATTCCAATTGTCACATCATCTACTTCTTCTCATAGATTCGTCAAGAAATCTGAATCTTCTCCAGTATTCTCATCCACATCGACTTCATTGAAAAATGCAATCAAACGATCTGAAAGTCAGAAATCAATGGAAAACACGGAGAAATTCACCAACTATCAACTTGTTTAAATTTATGGATATCTTGTTGTTTTTTGTTAGCTTTAATTATAGTTTTTTTCCGGGTTACACAAACAAATCAATTGAACAGAATATGGTCTAGTTCTTGTTGTTGAGCCCACCTGGGCTCATTGCTCACTAACGCAGAGCATTTTAAAGCTCAGGAGAGCTCCAATTAATTCTGGAACCCAAAATCTGAATCATGATCAATGATATCTTGATCATGATTCTCATAACTTCACTGTATTTGTTCGTTCTCTGAATCCATCCATCAAAAGTGTGAATAGCAAAGAAACAGTTCAACCATGGAGATAGATTCACGTGAAAATGATGATGAAACCGTTCAATGATATTATTTCGTCAGATTTTGTATGTTTATGATACTAGGGGTATGTATAAGGATACTCGATTCAAAAAAAATTCAGATTTTTTTTTAGATTTCATATGAGTGATTTCTACTGTAGATCCAAGTCATAATTTTAAGGCTATGATGAAAAAGAACCTTGTCAAAACCGATCTGTGGATGTTCAGGTAGATCAAATAGCCAGTGGTTCAAATCCCTTCATCTGATGATGTCATTAACAGACTTTGATGCCATATGATACAGTTTTTCATGCTGATCAACATCCTCTATCTAACTTTGGCTGATCTCCGCGCGGAAAGCTGAAAATTAAGCTCAAAATTTGCCCTGAAAACTTGAAATATCTATTAAAATTAATGTGTTAAGTAGAATGAGAGTACTAAAAGGTTTTACAACATGAGAAAAAACGCTGAAAAAATTTATTTATCCCAAAAAAAAAGAAGTCAGAAGGATTCAGAAGGATTCAGAAGATATAGGCCTCCCTCCTGAGGTTCCCTTGTAAACCCCTTAAATCACCAGAATCATCCATCAACGCTAAGAGTTACAAAGCTCATGTGAATACGTGACATTCATCATTTTATTTTAGCTACGTGATTTTTCGCAATATTTTTTCATCTTTATCAAATCAAAAAACACGTTGTTCTCTTCCTTTTTAAAATAGAACAATGATGACAAAAATACAATGATGATGATTATTTTGCAAATATCACGTCATTCTGGAACCCTAGAGAATCAATCAATAGTTCCCCATGTAAAATTTAGGCCCACACAAATCCAATAAAATCGAATTATTTCAAGTGCCTATTATATTTTATCACCTAAAAATATTATAAAAGAGGGGAAAAATCTAACTTTTCATAGTCAAATATGAATTTTCATATTCATATTCTCATCTTCATATTTCTTAGTGTTCCCATTGCTGCTCAGATTCTGGCAAGATCTGAAATCAAGAATGAAGGTGAGAAAAATCATCTGAAACTCCAGAAGTCAGAAGTCTAGTTTCAGAAGTTCCAAGACAAAAAGAGAGAAGAATGACGATTGGTGTCGATGAGAAGGATTCAAGGGGTGATCTTGATTTTCAGAAGTATATATGTATTTCAGAAAATTTCAGAGATTATATGGGTCGATTTGAATCCAGGAAGGAGCCAAGTGACACCATCTCAAGACTTCATTTCGCCATTATATACCGTTAGACGTATGAAAACCTCCAATAGGAATCTGTAAAATACATCATCTAGATTTCAGAAGCCACCACACCGAGACCATTTGAAGATTCGAGAAGATTGATGGAGCCTATAGATTACGAAGCTCAGAGAACTGTGATGAATTATGGGGGAGAGTTCAATGACGTCATAGCTCAATATTCTGATTCCAATCCACCAGAGTATTCGGATGAGAAGTGAGCTAGGCTTAGAGGTTAGGTTAGGACATCCAGATCTGAAAATTTCAGCACCCACGAGCATCATGATCATATGGGCCGGAATTTGCATCAAAGATTGAACTTGGAGTGAGAAATAATGCTCCAGGAAACTACATATGTAATTGATAATAAATTTTTCATTTTCAACCAAATTACCAACAAGTTGTTCTATGAAAAAGTGGGCGTGACTATTTTTAACTATAAAAGAGAAACAATTTGTCCAATTCCTTATCATTTCTTCATTCTCTCATCGCATTCAACATGAAATTCTCCTCTTCAATCGCTTCATTTGTTGCTGAATATTCTGGATTCCAACATACTCCAGATTTCAAACCAACTACATCATCTTCTTCTTCTTCACATTCTACTCCATCTAATTCAAGAAAATCCAGTACTGCTTCTTCAGTACATTACTCCACAAATATCACAATTGGTGCTGCAACTATTCCAATTGTCTCATCATCATCTTCTTCATTAAAGGAACGATCTGGGAGTCCGAAGTCTATGGAGCAATTCACCAACTATCAACTTGTTTAATTTTCTGAAGTTGTTATTATTTTTTGAGCTTTAATTATGATCTCATACCGGCTTAAAACAAAATAAAATATTAAAATATATGTATCACTGTTGAATCGTGGCTCCTCTCTTGTTAGATTCATTCTTACTGAATCAATAAAAATGTTCAGCTGATTTTCAGAATCTAAAAAAAATCGCTTGTTCCCTGAATCCATCCATCAAAAATGGAACTTACAAAAATATTCTTGTCTCAAGTCGTTGACAATACTTTCAAGTTCTGAAAATCAGCTGAAAATATTAATGAGAAGAAGTAGAGAGGCAATTGATGTTCATACATAAATGTGTAGTTTGTTTTGTTGAATTTCAGACTATTTATTCACAGGAGTTTATTGAAGAATACAATTCGCAAATTAATAAAAAAATTGATATAGAACATCAGTAGTTCGCTTAGCTCATTTTTAATCATTTAATCAATCGAAACAAGCAATGAGACGATAGTTTTTATCCCATCTGCGGACTTCATTACCCCATATGCCTCTATCGATTACAGTTTTATTATAGACTGTTATGTCATCACCAGGACCATATTCACTATGATTTAAGCGGTTTGCAGCATAAACAGTTGGACTTTCGCGTGTGGAGATTAAACCAACAAAGTTGCATCGATCGATTCGATCCATGATTTGTTTTGGTATATGTTCCATATGATCATTGCCCCCTGTCACAGATTTGAAATCGATTCTTCCCAGTTGATTTCTGAACTTCCTATGGTTATCCGCAGTTTCCTTATTCCATCTCAGACTTCGACAAACCACAACATTGCATCCATTCCGTCTAAAACTGTGCACATAATTGTAGCCATAGAAAGCATGAGATTCCCATCCACCACAATGATTATAAACCATCACATAGAACTCATCATCAGTCATTATTTTGCGCAATCCATCTCGGAATATTGTACATTTTTGCGCATTTGAATCATCTCCATGATCATCTTGAACTCGATGAATTAGATTTTCCACCATATCTGGCCAATAGGACTCCTTGTATTCGGCTCTCAACTTATTGATTTGTCGTTCAACGTTCCAAATCACTTCTTGTAACTCGTTTGGCCCAATCATGTTCGAATCCCAAAACAAGCCATTCAGATATGTTTCCTGGATAAGAAGTTGGTTTAGAAGTGTCAAAATTGCTGATTCCCACCGTTCAAACGTTTCAGTGGATCGCAATGGATCGGAATTCATCTTATTTTTGATTGGATTTGTTGAATCTTGCATGAGCCAAGAAGCAATGTCCTCAAATTCGACTTGACCTGAGAAGACGGACCTGAGAACTCACCCTAGCGTATCTTAGCGGCGGGAAATCGAGAATCTCTTTCTGATAGAGCCCACGACTATGATCGTTTGGATTAGCGAGATGCGCTTGCATGTACTGATTCATTGTGTTGACTCGGACAACAAGATTCTGAAATATTTTTATGATGCTGTGATTCAGCAGAATCTCTTCTTACCACTCCGAAGTGTGCTCCACAATAAAGCCTTTCAATCCGTCCATTTCTTGTCCAAGTCGACGATCTAGGCGCTTCAACTGACCGCTCAATTCTGCCAATTTCGCTCCCATGCCTGGAGCAGAAGGTCCTGTGAATCCGATGAATGTTTTCATCAAATTTCCGACTGTCGCAATGGTGTTCAGTGTTTTGTTGTCTTTTATATGAACGGCTCCAACTCTCATCGAATCGCCGATGAAGCTGATGAAAAAGTTGACAGCCATCAGAGCACTGGAATAATTTCAAGTTATTGAGTAAATAGTTAAAAGCCCACTTACTCAGCCATTTTTATCAGCTGCGGGATGGAGAAAAATGAGAAATGTAAAAATGCGATGAGAGAATGAAGAAATGATGAGGAATTGGACAAATTGTTTCTCTTTTATAGTTAAAAATAGTCACTCCCACTTTTTCATAGAACAACTTGTTGGTAATTTGGTTGAAAATGAAAAATTTATTATCAATTACATAGTTCCCCAGACCAATATTTCTCACTCCAAGTTCAATCTCTGATGTAAATTCCGGCCCATATGATCATGATGCTCGTGGGTGCTGAAATTTTCAGATCTGGATGTCCTAACCTAATCTCTAAGCCTAGCTCACTTCTCATCCGAATCCTCTGGTGGATTGGAATCAGAATATTGAGCTATGACGTCATTGAACTCTCCCCCATAATTCATCACAGTTCTCTGAGCTTCGTAATCTATAGGCTTCATCAATCTTCTCGAATCTTCAAATGGTCTCGGTGTGGTGGCTTCTGAAATCTAGATGATGTATTTTACAGATTCCTATTGGAGGTTTTCATACGTCTAACGGTATATAATGGCGAAATGAAGTCTTGAGATGGTGTCACTTGGCTCCTTCCTGGATTCAAATCGACCCATATCATCTCTGAAATTTTCTGAAATACATATATACTTCTGAAAATCAAGATCACCCCTTGAATCCTTCTCATCGACACCAATCGATAAACAATTGATGCTCCTATCAAATGTATTTAGTTTGCTCAAGTAACTTGGTCAATAATGTTCAACAAGGAGCTCCACCTCCTTTTTTTTACATTTCTCATTTTTCTCCACCCCGCAGCTGATAAAAATGGCTGAGTAAGTGGGCTTTTAACTATTTACTCAATAACTTGAAATTATTCCAGTGCTCTGAATGCTGTCAACTTTTTCATCAGCTTCATCGGCGATTCGATGAGAGTTGGAGCCGTTCATATAAAAGACACCAAAACACTGAACACCATTGCGACAGTCGGAAATTTGATGAAAACATTTATCGGATTCACAGGACCTTCTGCTCCAGGCATGGGAGCGAAATTGGCAGAATTGAGCGGTCAGTTGAAGCGCCTAGATCGTCGACTTGGACAAGAAATGGACGGATTGAAAGCCTTTATTGTGGAGCACAATTTCGGAGTGGTAAGAAGAGATTCTGCTGAATCACAGCATCATGAAAATATTCCAGAATCTTGTTGTCCGAGTCAACACAATGAATCAGTACATGCAAGCGCATCTCGCTAATCCAAACGATCATAGTCGTGGGCTCTATCAGAAGGAGATTCTCGATTTCCCGCCGCTAAGATACGCTAGGGTGAGTTCTCAGGTCCGTCTTCTCAGGTCAAGTCGAATTTCAGGACATTGCTTCTTGGCTCATGCAAGATTCAACAAATCCAATCAAAAATAAGATGAATTCCGATCCATTGCGATCCACTGAAACGTTTCAACAGTGGGAATCAGCAATTCTGACACTTCTCAACCAACTTCTCATCCAGGAAACTTATCTGAATGGTTTATTTTGGGATTCAAACATGTTTGGGCCGAACGAATTACGAGATGTGATTCGGGATGTTGAACAACAGATTAATGAGTTGAGAGATGAATACAAAGAAGACTATTGGCCAGAAAGGGTGGAAAATCTAATTCATCGAGTTCAAGATGATCATGGAGGTGAATCAAATGCGCGAAAATGTACAATTATCCGAGATGAACTGCGCAAAATAATGACCGATGATGAGTTATACGTGATGGTCTATAATCATTGTGGTGGATGGGAACCTCATGCTTTCTATGGCTACAATTATGTGCACAGTTTTAGACGGAATGGATGCAATGTTGTGGTTTGTCGAAGTGAGAATTGGAATGAACAAACTGAGGATACCAAAAAGAAGTTTCGAAATCAACTGGAGAGAATTAATTTCAAATCTGTGACAGGGGGCAATGATCATATGGAAAATATACCAAAACAAATCATGGATCAAATCGATCGATGTAATTTTGTTGGGATAATTGATTTACGCGAAAATCCAGTTGTCGATGCTACAAATCGGTACAAGAATAGTGATGAAGGTCCTGGTGGTGTGAGAACAGTCTATAATGGTGAAGAAGTGAAGAACGGAAGATGGGGTGAAGACCTGACCAGAATTAAAAAATATTGCCTCGTTGCTTGTTTTGATTGATTGATTGATTGATTGATTGTTATATTTTTGTATTAATTTACGAACAATAAACTCGACCTTATCAGATATACGTAGACCTAACCTAGACGCTAGGTTCGTGGTTTTTGATGTGCAATTTCTTCATTTTTCCCCAAAAATCTTTAGATAAACAATTACCTCTCATCAAATGTAGTTTGCTCACCTTGTCACAATGTTCAACAATTAATTTTCAAGATGCTCTACCTTCTCTTTTTTTTAGATTTCTCATTTTTCTTCATCGCGCAACTGATGGCAGAGTAAGTGGTCTCCAATAAACTTAAATGACCCAGCCAGGGATGAAACATGTGGGTGAAATCTGATAGTACTCGATATTTTAAGATATATTGAAACAAAAAAAACTTGTAAAAAAACCTTCTCGTAAGAAAAAAAAGTTAAAAAGGAACAAAAAAAAATCTAGAGTTAGATCTCGAGAAAAAAATATATGGCCTAGAAATCCAAAAGTGTGCGATAATGCTCCAGCAAACTCTTTTATTCACACGTTTTAGAGCATTATCGCACACTTTTGGATTTCTAGGCCATAGACGTTAGACGTATGAAAACCTCCAATAGGAATCTGTAAAATACATCATCTAGATTTCAGAAGCCACCACACCGAGACCATTTGAAGATTCGAGAAAATTGATGGAGCCTAGAGATTACGAAGCTCAGAGAACTGTGATAAATTATGGGGGAGAGTTCAATGACGTCATAGCTCAATATTCTGATTCCAATCCACCAAAGGATTCGGATGAGAAGTGAGCTAGGCTTAGAGGTTAGGTTAGGACATCCAGATCTGAAAATTTCAGCACCAACGAGCATCATGATCATATGGGCCGGAATTTACATCAGAGATTGAACTTGGAGTGAGAAATATTGCTCTGGGGAACTATGTAATTGATAATAAATTTTTCATTTTCAACCAAATTACCAAAAAGTTGTTCTATGAAAAAGTGGGCGTGACTATTTTTCACTATAAAAGAGAAACAATTTGTCCAATTCCTTATCATTTTTTCATTCTCTCATCGCATTCAACATGAAATTCTCCTCTTCAATCGCTTCATTTGTTGCTGAATATTCTGGATTCCAACATACTCCAGATTTCAAACCAACTACATCATCTTCTTCTTCACATTCTACTCCATCTAATTCAAGAAAAACTAGCACTTCTTCATCAGTATATTACTCCACAAATATCACAATTGGTGCTGAATCTATTCCGATTGTCTCATCATCATCGGCTTCATTGAAGGAACGATCTGGTAGTCAGGAATCGAACTATCAACTTGTTTAATTTTCTGAAATTGTAAATTTTTTCTAGCTTTTGCTTTAATTATGATCTCATACTGGTTTAAAATCACAATAAATTATTCCAATATACTTTTTGTGGATACTTTTGAAAGAGATCTATGTCATCTGATACAGTTTAACATGCAAAAAAATCTTTGGATAAACAATTGATTTCATCATATGTACTTTGCTCGAGCAGTTAGTCACCACTTTGTCAACAATGTTCATCAATTCATCTTCAAACCCCCTCTTTATTTTAGTATCCATTATTTCTTCGCGCACCTGATAGATAGCAGATTGAATCAAAAATGGCCAAGTAAGTGGACTGCAATCAACTCAATAAAATCAAATTATTCCAGCGTTGTAGGTGCTGTCAACTTCCTCATCGGTTTTATCAGCGAGTCGGCGAAAGTTGGAGCAGTTTATATAAAAGATAACAAACCACTGAACACCATTGCTAACATTGGAAATCTTCTGAAAACATTTACTGGATTGGCAACTCCTTCTCCTGGTTTAGAAAGTAAATTAGCTGAGTTGAGCGGTGAGTTGAAACGGCTAGATCGTCGACTTGGACAAAAAATGGACGGATTGAAAGCCTTTATTGTGGAGCACAATTTCAGAGTGGTAAGAATAGTTATAGATTCATAGGTTCTGAATGAATCACAGTGAATATTCCAGAATCTTGTGGTTCAAGTCAACACAATGAATCAGTATATGCAAGCGTATATTGACAATCCAAACGATCATAGTCGTGGGCTTTATCGGAAGGAGATTCTCAATCATCCGCCGCTAAAATACGCTAGAGTTAGTCTTCCCAGGTTTCTCAGGCTTTGATTCTTCAATTTTAGGTCATTGTTTCTTGGCTCATGCAAGATTCAACGAACCCAATCATGTGCGGTATGAATGGAGACCTATTAAGATCTACTCAAACGTTTGAAAAATGGGAAAGGACAATTTTGACACTTCTCAACCAACTTCTCATCCAAGAAACATTTCTGAATGGCTTGTTTTGGAATTCGAACATGATTGGGCCGAACATGATACGAGAAGTAATTCGGGATGTTGAAAGTCAGATTGATAAGTTAAGAAAGGAGTACAAGAATAACTATTGGCCGGAAGTCGTGGAAAACCTAATTCATCGAACTCAAGATGATCATGGAGGTGAATCAAATGAGCGAAAATGTGCAATTATCCGAGATGGACTTCGCAGAATGATGACTGATGATGAGTTCTATGTGATGGTTTATAATCATTGTGGTGGATGGGAACCTCATAGTTTCTGTGGTTGGAACTGTGTGCACAGTTTTAGAAGGAATGGATGTAATGTTGTTGTGTGTCGAAGTGAGAATTGGAGAAATACAACTAATAATAACAAGAGGAAGTTTAGAAATCAACTGGTAAGAATTGATTTCATATCTGTGACTGGGTGAGTTATCTACTTCTAAATATTCATAACTTACTTAAATAATTCTAGAGAAAAGGATGATATGCACCATATACCAAAACAAATCATGGATCGAATCGATCGATGCAGTTTTGTTGGGATAATCAGAACGAGTGAAAATCCAGTTGTCTATGCTGCAAACCACTTCGATCATAGTGAAAATGGACCTGGTCATGTGATAACAGTCTATAATGGTGATCAAATAATAATGGGTCCGCGGGGTACGGTATTGGACAGAACAGCAAAAAACTATCGTCTTATTGCTTGTTTCTACTAATGAAAGATGTATTCTTGTATGTTTGTAAGCTTTAATTGTGAACTCATATCAAGATGCTCCACCTTCTCTTTTTTTTTAGATTTCTCATTTTTCTTCATCGCGCAGCTGATGGCAGAGTAAGTGGTCTCCAATAAACTTAAATGACCCGGCCAGGGATGAAACATGTGGGTGAAATCTGATAGTACTCGATATTTTAAGATATATTGAAACAAAAAAAACTTGTAAAAAATCTTCTCGTAAGAAAAAAAGGTTAAAAAGATCTCGAGAAAAAATATATGGCCTAGAAATCCAAAAATGTGCGATAATGCTCTAAAACGTGTGAATAAAAGAGTTTGCTGGAGCATTATTGCACACTTTTGGATTTCTAGGCCATATATTTTTTTCTCGAGATCTAACTCTAGCTTTTATTCCAGAGCTCTTGGAGCCGTCAACTTTCTCATCAGTTTTATCAGCGATTCGACGAGAGTTGGAGCAGTTCATAAAAAAATGCTAAAACACTGAACACAATTGCGGCCGTTGGAAATCTCACGAAAACAATACTTGGGTTTGCAGCACCTTCTCCTGGTTTGGAAGCGAAACTGGCTGAGTTGAGCGGTCAGTTGAAAGCCTTAGATCGTCGGATAAGTATCACATGTATTTCTACAGCTATATCAAGCTCACTTAATATGACAATACGTGACTTTTCCTATGTTCCGATTGTCTCATCATCGTCGATTTCATTGAGGGAACTTCTAAGGAGCTCACAGAGCAATTCACCAACTATCAACTTGTTTGATTTTCTGAAATTGTTTGCTTTTGTTATTTTCCAACGGGTTCCAATCAACTGTGCTCTATTTTGATAACGTCTAAAATTACTGTACATCAAAAATGTGTCGCATTTTATAGTACATATACATATAGTTAACAAAAACATGTTTATGCATATTTTTTTTTGATTTATAGACAATATCAGTTTGTAGTTCTATAACAATGTGCTCTTTTTATCGATCCGCATTTTTTGAGGTTTTTGTTTAAGAAAGTGCATTTTACCATGTGACTGTTCAAAACAAGAAGCTTATGACCTCATGAAGAGCAATAAACATGTTTTGATCCATTGAGCAAGACTATAAAATGACCGTAATTGTCAATTTTATGCTCAGCAGAAGAGTTCAACATGAAACTTCTGATTCTGACACTAACAATATTCCTATTCTTCCTTGGAGGACTCTCTAAAGATATTGAGGAGGATCTGGATACCATTCAAACTATTGAGCACTATGGATATCAAGCAGAACGACACTATGTTCAAACTCCAGAAGGATATATCAATGAGATCCATCGAATCCCTTATGGTAGAGATACTCGACAAATCAATGGATGTGAGAAGAAACGTCCAGTGCTCTTTATGATGCATGGGCTCTTTGTGACATCTTGGGAATTTGTGCTCAATCTACCATCGCAGAGTCCAGCCTATGTATTCGCCGACGCTGGATTTGATGTCTGGTTGGGGAATGTGAGAGGAACCACGTATGGAAAGAATCATACTCATTTGTCACCGAATGATCATCAATTCTGGAACTTTTCGTGAGTTCTCTTAAATGCTTCAGAACTAGGTTCCTGATCGGGACTTTGCTGATGAAAAAGGGGTTCTTTTCTGGATCTATTGAGCATGGGTAATCAACCAGGTTCCCATAAAAATCAATAGGTTCCTTACAAATCCCAGGGTGTGATTCTAATCCCATAGATCTTTTCCCTAGTTTTCCCAGTAACATATCCATATCTGAGATCAGAATCGGGCCCAATTTAGGTTCGGGTTAGTCAGCATTGATTCCAACATTCACTTTCCAGATTGTATGATCATGCTCATTCCGACTTGCGCACCCAAATCGAATATGTATTGGAGCAAACTGATCAAGAATCTCTATTCTTCATTGGACATAGTCAAGGAACCGCAGTCATGTTTGCCCGTTTAGCTGAAGCCGATAAATCCTGGCAAAAGAAGATTCGCACATTCTTCGCATGGGGTCCAACTGCGGGATTCGTCCAACCTGACATCTTCTTCAAACTTCTCGAAATTGGACAAATCCAAAGATTAGCCGAATTTGTGCTTGATGGAAGATTCGGTGTTCTACCCCTCGATCTACCTCGATCACTCCTTTCCGCGGTGGCTAGGATTTGTGGCGAGAGATTTTTAACGCACGCATGTGTTATGGGATTTTTCCTACCGCAAGGGCTCGAGAAACTCGGGCAATTGAATGAGACAAGGGTTCCAATCATGATCAAGCATTTCCCCGACACAACATCCACCCTCAATATTCTTCACTGGGCGCAACTTTTCAAGTATCATGAGCTCCGTCAACTCGACTTTGGGAAAAAGCGTAATCTTCAAGTCTATGGTCAAGCGGAAGCTCCGAAATTGGATATTGCGAACATCGAAACACCAACGCATCTATACTACAGCAAGGATGATCATGTCACCGATGCCACCGATGTCAACAAGATTATTATCAAAAATATGGGTCCAGCATTGAAAAAATCTGTGAGCTTGGATCATTTTAGTCACTATGATTATGCAGCAGGTCTTCGAGCTAATGATGAGGTCTACAAACCGATTGTATATGACATGTATGAAGATATCGAGAAGAATGGATGTTAATCTAAAGTCCTTTTTTAATTACTAGAACATATCAGGTAGTTGTCGAGAAATTTCTATTTGAAAAATGAAATTTAGAAAACTGTACGTTGAAAGTTTCCAATTTTCTAAAACAGATAAACCAAAAACTCACCAAATCTCGTCAAGTTTCGTTCAAAATTGCAAATTTCACCAATTATTTTCTGAAAAAACCACACCAGGAGTTTTCTAGCGTGTATTTTATTTTTTGGTGCGGACTCGGAGCTCTGAAAAGTCACCGGAACACTTAAAAGCGTTTTTTTAATACGCGGTTTCACTTTTTCCTGATTCGCAATACACAAAATTAACCTAATCTCCCACTCACTCCTGAATCAGGAGTCCTGATGTTTCCAGATTGTACGATCAAGCTCATTCTGACTTGCGCACTCAAATCGAATATGTATTAGAGCAAACTGGACAAGAATCTTTTTTCTATATTGGATATAGTCAAGGAAGCGCTGTCATGTTTGCCCGTTTCACTGAAGCCGATAAATCCTGGCAAAATAAGATCCGCACATTCTTCGCATGGGGTCCAAACTGCAGGATTCGTCTTGTGGAGCATCTCAGATTTTGAAAAGTGCATGTTTGACCATATATTTTCTATTTACCACAAGGAGATGATCCCAAAAGCTGCAGCAATTAAATGAATCAAGAATTCCAATATATGTGAAACATTTGCCCTTCTTCATTGGGTTCAAGTTTTCAAGTTTCATGAAGTTTTCCAACTCGATTTTGGAAAAAATCGAAATCTGCGAGTTCATGGTCAAGAAGAAGCGCCACAACTGGATATTTCTAAAATCGAAACGCCTACTTACTTATACTACAGTCGAGGTGATCATTCAACCAATGCAAGTGATGTTAACAGAATTATCATCAAGCATATGGGCCCGATTTTGAGAAGAAGGCTTCGCTTCGGATCATTTCAGCCATTATGATTATGCTGTTGAACTTCGAGCAACTGATGAAGTATTCAAACCGATGATTTATCAAATTAATGATGAAATCCAGGAAAATGGATGTTAATTTTTACTAATGTAAATTGGAAAATTTATTACTTCTACAAAACGATAAAAAATTCAATGAAATTGAAACTCGATTCACAACGCAAAAAAAATGGTTTCAAAATTTTTCACAATGTAAACAAATATTTCTTAAAATCATAGAACAAATTGGAAAAAAATTAAAACTACTGAATGATGTTTTTGGATTGGGGAGTGGCGGGGAAACAAACGAAATGCATTAAAGTTATAAACTTAATAGTATGTCTCGCGTTCGACCCATCCTCCTGGATATTTTCTGATTAAGTAACGACGGATTTCGTCATAGACGAAGATCAAGATTGAGAATGGAAGTCCGCAGAACCACCACGAGAAACGAAGTCCGTACATTCTCAAACCGTTGTCCAATCCTGGGCAATAGCACATGAACCAGGCCAAGGCGGTTTCGAAGACAAGACCAAAGTTGAGGGTCCAGTTGGACATTCCTTGTTGGACAAGCGAGTTACGACGGGTCTTTGAGACGATCAAATCAGCCCATTGGACAACGACGATGGTGACAAAGTAGGCGGTTTGACAGGTGTATTCGAGGATCTTACGGTTAGCATAGGTCTGAAAAATTTAATTTAGATCCATATTACTTGATATGAATATAGAACTTACCCATTCTTGTCCGTATGAATCCAAAACGTTGTTGTAGGCACGCGAGTCCCATTGAGAACGGAGTTGGTACAAATCCCATGGCATGAATCCGTTGTCAGCCATAATCCAGAAATAGGTGAAGAATCCAGCTGAAGCTTGGATCATACCAATTTGACCATAGGCAAGCGAGATGAGACGTTCGTTGACAAGTTTGTCGTGGAGTGGGTCACGTGGTTGACGTTTCATGATGTCGGATTCGGCTTCTTCGTAGGCAAGTGAAATGGCTGGCACCTAAAGAATGAATATTTTGTTTTGATAAATTATATATTTTTTTTTAAATTTCAACTTACCATGTCAGTTCCAAGATCGATACACAAGATGGTGACGGTTCCGAGTGGGAGTGGGATTCCGAACAAGATGTAGGTCAAGAATGGTGAGATTTCTGGGATGTTGGATGTCAAAGTGTAGGCAATCGACTTCTTCAAGTTATCGAAGATTAAACGTCCTTCTTCAACTCCGACGACGATGGAAGCAAAGTTATCATCGAGCAAGATCATGTCAGCGGCTTGTTTCGAGACATCAGATCCAGCGATACCCATAGCAACTCCAATATCGGCCTTCTTCAAAGCTGGCGAATCGTTGACACCATCTCCAGTTACGGCGACAATTTGTCCTTGCTTTTGGAATCCTTCGACGATCATCAACTTTTGTTGTGGGGAAGTTCTGGCGAAGACGATTTCACTGTGGTATTTGATGATATCGGCGAGTTGATCTTCAGACATTTCACGCAAATCCGAACCGTGGATTACGGCGGCCTTGGCTTCACGTGGATCGACTTGTTCGACAGAAACTCCTTTACGGATGGCGATATCTTCAACGGTTTCGGTTCCCTCACTGATGATTCCGACAGATTTGGCGATGGCTTTAGCGGTAATTGGGTGATCTCCGGTGACCATGACGACCTTGATACCAGCGGAACGGCATTTGGCGACAGCGTCTGGGACGGCGGCACGTGGTGGATCAATCATTGACATGAGTCCGACGAAACGCAAGTTCTTCAATGGGAAGTTGACGTCTTCAACATCGAATTTGAATCCTTTCGGGAATTGATCAGTTGGCAAGACAAAGTCGCAGAATCCGAGAACACGTTCTCCCATTCCTCCCAACTCCAAATAGGCGGTGTTGAAATCGTTGCGAAGTTTTTCGTCCAACGGGACTTCTTTACCGTTCAAGAAGATGGTTGAGCAAACGTCCAAAATTCTTTCCGGGGCTCCTTTCATGACCAACAAGTGTTGATCTCCATTGTCATGGATCGAAACTTGATATTTGTTGGTGGAGTTGAATGGAATTTCGGCGATTTTCGGGTGACGTTCACGGAAAGCGATGACATTTCCTTGGGTGAGTTCGGTGAATTTCAAGAGAGCGATTTCGGAGGCGTCACCAGTGCAGTCACGACGAAGAATTGGAGTGTCTTGTTGTCCAACTTTGAATTCGGCGCGATTACACAATGAAGCAACACGGACGAGAGCCTGGAAATCATTTTCTTGCTTATTGAGCCCTAAAAACTGTGATAATAGTTGCTTACCTCGAAAGTTTCTCCAGAACGTTTCTCTTGGGAAGTTTGAGTTTCAGTGGTATCACACTCATGGATAGTTTCATCATACCACATGTGAGCGACAGTCATTCTGTTTTGGGTCAAAGTTCCGGTCTTATCAGAGCAAATGGTCGATGTTGATCCCAAAGTTTCGACAGCTTCCAAGTTTTTGACCAAGCAATTCTTGCTGGCCATTCTTTTGGCGGTCAAAGTGAGACATACGGTGACAGTGGCGATGAGACCTTCTGGCACATTAGCGACAATGATACCGATAAGGAAGACAACGGCGGTAAGCCAATGGTATCCGAGAGCGAAGGCGATGATGAAGAATGTGACTCCGAGGAAGACGGCGACTCCAGTAATCAAGTGGATGAAATGCTCGATTTCTCTGGCGATTGGTGTCATTCCGGTGTCAAGTCCTGAGGCCAAGTGAGCGATACGTCCCATGACGGTGTTATCTCCGGTGTAGATGACGATTCCCTTAGTGGTTCCTTCGACGGCGTTGGTGGAGAAGAAGGCAATGTTACGGGTCTCGAGTGGATTCTCGTTGGTGCATTCCGGTGATCTGGATTGTGGCTCGGATTCTCCGGTCAATGAAGAGTTGTCGACTTTGAAACCGAAAGCGGAGATGATACGAATATCGGCTGGAACACGATCTCCTCCTTTGACTTCAACGATATCTCCGACAACTAATTCTTCGCAGCGGATTTGTTGTTTTTGTCCGTCACGGTGAACGAGGGCGAACTGAAATAATTGGTTTAGATGATTTTTATCGAAGCAAAGCGCCTGAAACTCACTGTTGGAACCATGTTTTTGAAAGAATCCATAATCTTTGACGACTTGCTTTCTTGATAATATTGGAAGCATCCAGTGATAATAACGACAGTCATGAGCACAATACCGAGGTACAACTGAAAATCGAATCATATTTTCTGCTAAAAAGGAAATAAGGAAACTTACATTATCCTTTGATGGGTATTCCATGGTGAAATAATCGACCGAGTAAGCAACATAGCACAAAATAGCTCCGACCCACAACAACATGGCGAAACCTCCGAACAAATTCTTACAAAATTTGATCCATTCTGGTGTGGTTTCTGGTGGCGACAAAGCATTCGGTCCGTTCTTTTGGAGAACTTCAGCGGCTTTCGAGCGAGTCAAACCGGTCTCAATGTTGGATCCGAGACGGGTGACGAGCTCATCGAGCGGAATGGTGTGCTCGTCCATTTTGACCTCCTGCTTGAGGTCATTCAGCTCCGATTTCTTGTCCTTTTTCCCCATGTCTCCCCTGAAAAAAATGAGAAAATGAATGAACGAAACCTCTAGGAGAAAGAGAATGAGTCAACGAGTAAAAACATACATATTTTGTTGTTTTGTGTCTTGCGCCGCGCAGCTTTCTTTGACCGGTCAATGATTTTCAAATAGGAAAAAGGAGGGAGCGATTTTTAGGGTAGACAACACTCTTCGAAAAATGGACGAGAAAAAAGAGTAATAGGCTACATAGTTGTTGTCGAAAACGAGTTTCAAGGGCGAAAATAACTATTTTTGTTTTGAAGGTAAACATAATCGATTTTTTTTTTCAATTCAATCTTTTGATTTTACTTTTTTTTTCGTTGCTTATGAAAACTGTAAAATTGAATTACAATGTTGAAAAATTGCACAAGATGATGAAGTAGCAAAGTTCATAATTTGATAAGAAACTTTTAACAACAATAAAATTGTTATCAAAAAAAGGAAAACGAAATTAAAAACGCCCTGATATTGAAAAGAATTCAATTGAATTCGAAGAGCTGATAAGAAACGGAAACATTTGTTGTACAGTCGCAAAAAAGTAAGAAAACGCCATCTGCCCCACTAAATAACAAAAAAGAAAAAAGTGAGAGAGGGGAAAAGTTTTGGCGCTAGAGGCGGGGCCCTACAGCATCAACTAAAATAACAAAATCGATGCCCGACAGCAGTAGGAGCCGTCTCCTCAAACCATATGCTCTCTCGTCGAAATGTGCAGAAGCTGGCAATAAGGGATAGAGTGTGGGAAGGGGGGAGAGCGTGCGACGATGACGTTGTCAGAGCAAAATGGAGCAAAAATAGAAGGGGAAGAAGACGTTTTTGAGGATGGGGAAAGCTTTTTGGAGGGAAAAAGGGAAGATAAACTTTTTTTTTTGAAGTATGTTAGTAGTTACGAAAAATCCATACATAACGAAAAACTCGAATTTATACAGAAAGTGTGGTTTTTTTTTTAAATTTTATTTTTTCGTATAAAAAACCTATAAAAAAACCAAAGTACACTTTTCCCTCTCCTATTGCAAAAGAAAAAACGTCTCAAATTTCTCTATTTTATTTAATTCTCGAAAGGGTAAACATAAAAAGGGTGTATGTTTAGCAGCGGGCAAACATAAATTTTTAAACAAAAAGAAAAAGAAGAGACAGACGGCTACGCATTTTAAAAATGTGAATGAATAGCAGCCGAATAATATTAGAAGAAACGAAGATAACAGCGGGGAGAAGGAGAAAAATTGATAAAACTTTGACCGATCATATATAAAAACGCTTTGAGCTAACGATAAATAACATAAATATCGACTTTTTATCACAGTTTTTGATCAAAATATGTTGTGACAGTTCATTTCTCATTTTTGATCAATCATTACACATGAATGGTCAGAAATAGATGTGAATTGTTGCGAAGCGGAAACAAACAAAAAACCTGAAAAAAGAAAATAAAAAAATCTGTTCCCACTCACACATCGCGCATGTTTATCGCGCCGAGACCAAGCACACAAATTCAAATAATGCGCCTTTGATTTCTACTGTGAAATAATTTATTTTATTTTATTTTACCCGAAAAAACGAAAACCACAAGGAAAAACTTAAACAGTAATTGCTGGACTAGATTCATCTTCAACTTCTGAAGGTGTATGATCTACCAAAAGCGATGTTGTCGAGGCGGAAAGCTTGGAACGCATATATTCGATTTCATGGATCCTACGACACTCCGGGAGCATTTGATCGATATTTGCCGGGTGGATCAGGTTTGAAATTGAGTGAATTTGACCAATATTGATTTTCTAAACATGAAAAATAAATGCTAAAAATAAAAGAGAGGTTTTAACCAACCATCATAACATCTCTCGACTCTGGACAACTTTCAGTGAGCTCATCGAAATAGCAAATCGTAGAGCACTCCAAGGTCCTGCAACGAAACATTTAAAATTTGAATGTGATATTTAAAGGGACATACAAGCATTCACTCTTCTGTCGTTCTTCCTTAACCGCATCTTTCATCACTTTATGAGCCTTTTTACACTTTTCTCGGCAAACTGAAAATTTTTAGGCAGTTTTTAAAGGATATGAGGTGGAGCCTACCATCATCAGCGTCTTTTGCAGCTGCGGCGATGCATGGAATGTGCTCCTCGAGCTCTGAAAAATTCTAATTTTCGAAAAAAAGTACTTTTTTGAATGTAAAAGTGCATGTATAACAGTGAGAACAAAGGTCCTATTCATAAGTGCATGGGAAAATGCATTTTCTCCCTTTTTTTGACATTATTTGTATATTCTCACCTTCTTGATAGTCTATACAATGAATTCGATAAAACGTGGTGTATTGGAAGAATTTTGTCTGGTCCTCTTTGGAGCATTTGCGTGAGCAGAAGGCTTGATCTTCGAGAAGGTCACAAGCTTTTTCGAAGTTGTTGAAAATGTAGGAAAAGGATCTTTCGAGCTTAGCCATGGGGACTAGACATTTTTTGAGACATTCACTGATTTCTTCGGATGATGAGCAGGTTCCTGGAAATTTTTTGTGTTTATTAATGGAGCGCGTTTAACCCATTGAATTTTGGCTAGTATATTGATCTCTAAAAAGGAATTCAACCGCGTTTTTACTGTGAAAATCGGTTTTTTTCACGAAAAAGTCCAAAATACCTGAAAAATTAGGAATTTTCTGGTCCTAGTTCCTAAAAAATAAGTTTTTCAGGTTTCTAACAGCAAGTATACCTTAGGTAAAAGTGCCTGGTTCCTATTTTCAGACATTTTCAGGCCAAAAATAGTGAACTAGCCTCTTAAGTCCATAAAATAACGTATTTTCCTTATGTTTGTGCTCAATTTAGAAACTCAATATATTGATTTTCGGTTCTTAGATGTTTTGGACACTTTTTCTTGAAGTTACCTAATTTTAGACACCTTTTTTTCCTATTTTAGATACTTTTTCTTGAAATTACCTAATTTTATACACCTTTTTTCCTATTTTTGACACTTTTTCTTAAAGTTATCTGATTTCAGACACTCTTTTTCCTACTTTAGACACTTTTTCTCAAAGTTACCTACTTTTAGACACCTTTTTTTCTATTTTAGACTTTTGTTTACTAAACCTATCCTATTTTAGACACCTTTTTCCTATTTTAGGACAATTTTTCTTGAAGGTACCTAATTTTAGACACCTTTTTTCCTATTTTAGATACTTTTTCTTGAAATTACCTAATTTTATACACTTTTTTCCTATTTTTGACACTTTTTATTAAAGTTATTTGATTTCAGACACTCTTTTTCCTACTTTAGACACTTTTTCTCAAAGTTACCTACTTTTAGACACCTTTTTTTCTATTTTAGACATTTTTTTACTAAACCTATCCTATTTTAGACACCTTTTTCCTATTTTAGGACAATTTTTCTTGAAGGTACCTAATTTTAGACACCTTTTCCACCCCAAAACTCACCAATAAGAAGAACCGCAATAAATAGAAAACGCATTGTGTGTGGAACTAATGGACAATTCTTCACCTAACCTTGATAATAGTGGACAGGACAGGAAATTAGTTCATCCCGAGAAGAATTGAGAGAGAGAGAGAAAAAGAGATGAATTAAGGTCATCAAATGTTTATTTTGCGTTTAACCTCTAAAATATTTTCATTTATTCACATAGGTAATAGAATTGGTCTAGTTCACATGTTGCGCTGATCCATCTCCCCTTGAGTGGTTGATTCGGTGGGTCCAAATATACACAAGAACCAATAGATGTCACTGGGTACCCCGGGAGCCAGTTACTATAGTCGTTGGCACTTTCATCGTCCCACGCACACATTTCTGGAGAACCGTTGGTTTTGCAGGTTAGACCTAGCCAGATTCCAGAAGTCAGACTTGAGGCGAATTCTAGGATCGCATTGTTGTCCTGGGAAATTTTTAGAATTCTGGAAGGACTCTGGAGAAAAGGGTGTTACTATGGAGTTATGGATGGATACCAGGGTGCCTCCGAGATCTTGGCAGTGTTGTTTTGCCTTTGGGTGGTTGGATTTGGTGGTGGAGAGCTGGAAATATGGATTTTCAGACTCACATATTTGAAAATTGATTCAAGGTGATAAAATTTGAAGCCCCATGGTGAATATAGTTAAACTTAAGGTTAATATAGTTAAACTAAAGGTTAATAAAGTTAAGCTTAAGGTTAATATGAATAAGATTGAGGTTAATATAGTTAAGATTAGGGTCAATACAGTTAAGCGCAAGGTTAATATAGTTTAACCTAAAGTTTATATAGTTAAGCTTTATGTTAATATAGTTAAGCCTAAATTTAATATGATTAAGCATAAGGTTGATATAGTTAAGCTTAAGGGAAATATAGTTAAGCATAAGGTTAATATAGTTGAGCTTAAGATTAATATAGTTAAGTTTAGGGTTAATATAGTCAAGCTTAAGGTTAGCATAGTTAAGCCTAAGCCTGAATTCACTAGGTCCAAGCCCTAAACCAACCATCAAGCATTTCGATCCAACTTGTGTACAATTCTCCAATCCCGCCGCAAAAACATGAACAACAAACGAAAACGTTAGAAAAATCACGTCACACCGCATTTCACTGCCTGCTTTTGATACAAAACTAACACTGATAAGACAAAGTAAAAACCATTTTATTATCATTTTTTGACCAACGAAAAAGTGGCCTGAAATCCGGATTTTTGTCCATTCGAATCAGTGCTAAAAGTGACTAGCATGGTGTTTGTGGTCGAGACAAATTGCTGCGAGTTCGCCGCATAATAGCCGTTCAACCTGCCGATCTCAGTTGTCAAACCATCGTGAATCACTATGAAGTCACAGCATTGTTCAGTGTCTACGGCGTTGAACAAAATACTGATAACATATCCATCTGGAGCTGTCAAATAATAGGCGCAATCTAGATCATTTGGGTATAATCCGGGATAATTAGGGGAGGAGATAACTCCTGGAGCAGCCAGTGCTCCAGCGTTACAACCATCTGTAGACGTTCTCTGGGTAGTAGGCAATAGGTTCGACGCCCTGTAGTAGAATTCCCATAAATGAAGGGTTGAAGTATCGCAGGTTGCTCCGGAGCATTTATTGAACACCACCTTGAGCACATTTGTGGTTGAATAGTACCAGGTGGAACCCCCGGTGTTTTGAGAGGTGAAGGTTGTTAGGGGGAGGGCGGATTGTTCGGAGTTGTAGAGGGAGATTGTGGAGTTCTGGAAATTTTGAGTTGAAATTAATAAAAATAAAAGATCATAGTATGTTATATTGAAGTTTTGAAACGTAGATTCCATGTGAAAATTTTTAGATTCGAAAACTGGATTTTTCCCGCCAAAGTTCCAAAAAGTGGATTTTCCCGCCAAAATTTGAATTGTGAATTTTCTCCTCCAAAATTTGACAGGTGGATGTTTCCCGCCTAAAATTTGAAAAGTGGATTTTCCCCGCCGAAAATTCGAAAAGTGAAAACTTCCCGCCTAAAATTCAAAACGTTGAGTTTTTCCGCCAAAATTCAAAATGTGGATTTTTCCCGCCTAAAATTCAAAACTTGGATTTTTTTCCGCCAAAAACTCAAAATGTGGATTTTTCCCGCCTAAGATTTGAAAAGTGGACTTTTCCCGCCTAAAATTCAAAACGTGGATTTTTCCCGCCAAAACTTGAATTGTGAATTTCTCTCGTCCAGAATTCAAAAAATGGATTTTTTCCCGCCTAATATAGACACGTGGATATTTCCCGCCCAAAATTTGAATTTTGTATTTTCCCCGTCAAAACTCAAAACGTGGATTTTTCCCGCCAAAATTTGAAAGCACGGATTTTTCCCGCTTAAAATTCGAAAAAAGGATTTTTCCCGCCAAAATTCGAAAAGTGCATATATCCCGCTTAAATTTGAAATTTGGATTTTCCGCCTAAAATTCAAAATGTGGATGTTTCCCGCCTAAACTTGACACGTGGACAATTCCCGCCCAAAATTTGAAGCTTGGATTTTCATTTCAAAACTTGGAACCTAAAGTATTCCCTGTCTAAATTCGAAAGGTTGATTTTTGGCAGCTCAATTTGAAATCACATTTTTGGTGCAATTTTCGAAACACTTTTTTTTGAGTCCATAAAACTTTGCATGGTTTTTTTTGAGCCCAAAAAATTGTGAAACTAGATTCAAAATCTGTTTTTGAACTCACCACATCTAGTGCCAAAATCGGAAATTCAACAACAGCCTGCGTCCCCACACTAGTAGTAATCAGATAATAACAAGGCTGTCCACTTGTTCCAATATAGCTCCCCGGGAAATTCGGAGATGTCACAGTTCCCTGGTCACTAGTGATATAGGAGACACCACTACACTTCTCCACAATGGGGTCAGCTTCACAGACGTAGCCGAGATAGAATCCGTCGCAATCCGAACTCATCCATTTGCCTTTACTTGTCATCATCACACAATTGCCGATATCACTTGAAGGTTGGCTGGTGAGGAAGTTGTTATAGGTTATAGCACTTCCATCAGCCCAGATACAGTTGGAAGAGTCCGCGCACTTCATGCCCAGCCAAATTGCACCATTGGTGAGACCCAGAATTGCATTATTATCAATCGCATTGGTGATCGACGTCAACTGGCCACCAAGGGCTTCACAATTGGCTTCAGCGTTCACATGATTCGCCACAGGACCATTCGAATATCTGACACATTTCCCTGTACTAAGGGAAGTATAGCCGGTTGGACAGGTTGTGGCAGTGACGAGGGAGAAGAGCAGCGAAAAAAGAATCATTTTTATTTTTTTGTTGATAAGAAATGATGTTATCTAAGAAATGAAGTGAAGTGTATGGAGAATGGGGGTTTGAAAAATTGTAGGATTTTATTTTTTGACGGAAATGAGAATGAGTCAGGTTTTAATCTGGGAGAGGGGAAATATTTTTGAGGAAACTCCCCGTTTTTTTTAGATTTTGAATTTGAAAGTCTGGTTTTCAGAATTAATATTTGTCGACTTCAGAAACCTAGAACAAGAAAATGAATTCAGAAGTTTAAAAGACTTTTTCTTGAAATTGTGGGTTATTAATCCACGTTTCAAAATGAGTGGCTATAAACCCCTTTTCTAGTTGAGGTGTCTTTAGATTAGATATTAGAAAATTAACTGGGTTCACAGGTCAAAATTCCACGTGTCCATTTCATCAGTCTAGAATCCACGTCTCAGATTCAGAAGTCAAAAAACCACGTGTCAGTTTCAGAAGTCAAGAATCCACCTGTTAGTTTCAGAAGCCAAAAATTCACGTGCTCATTTCAGAAGTCAAGAATCCACGTGTCAGTTTCAGAAGTCAAAAATCCACCTGTTAGTTTCAGAAGCCGAACATCCACGTGTCCGTTTTAGAAGTCAAAAATCCAGATTCCCAATTTTCACTCCCAAAATTCAGGTTCCCAATTTAGACCCCTAAAATCCAGGTTCCCAATTTTGACCCCTAAAATCCAGGTTCCCAATTTTGACCCCTAAAATCCAGGTTCCCAATTTTGACCCCTAAAATGCAGGTTCCCAATTTTGACCCCTAAAATCCAGGTTCCCAATTTTGAGCCCTAAAATTCAGGTTCCCAATTTAGACCCCTAAAATCCAGGTTCCCAATTTTCACTCCCAAAATTCAGGTTCCCAATTTTGACCCCTAAAATCCAAGTTCCCAATTTAGACCCCTAAAATCCAGGTTCCCAATTTTGACCCCTAAAATCCAGGTTCCCAATTTTGACCCCTGAAATCCAGGTTTCCAATTTTGGCCCCTTAAAATCCAGGTTCCCAATTTAGACCCCTAAAATCCAGGTTCCCAATTTAGACCCCTAAAATCCAGGTTCCCAATTTTGACCCCTAAAATCCAGGTTCCCAATTTAGACCCCTAAAATCCAGGTTTCCAATTTTGACAGCTAAAATCCAAGTTCCCAATTTTGACCCCTGAAATCCAGGTTTCCAATTTTGGCCCCTTAAAATCCAGGTTCCCAATTTAGACCCCTAAAATCCAGGTTCCCAATTTTGACCCCTAAAATCCAGGTTCCCAATTTAGACCCCTAAAATCCAGGTTCCCAATTTAGACCCCTAAAATCCAGGTTCCCAATTTAGACCCCTAAAATCCAGGTTCCCAATTTTGACAGCTAAAATCCAAGTTCCCAATTTTGGCCCCTTAAAATCCAGGTTCTCAAACTCAGAAGTCAAGAATCCACGTGTGAGTACTTCTCAACGTCAAATTTCTTCTCTCATTTTCAATAAATATTTTTTTTCGACACCAAATCGCACTTCCGGACCGGATTTCATACTCCAATGCACTCACAATTTCTTAAAAGTCAAAATTTCTTTTTTCTTTTTCTTCTTAAGAATATTTTTTAAATACATATAATGTACGAAGAAGGATTTGGTAACCTTTTCCATAAATCTTGCAATGGTCTAACGTGTCGGGATATCCCGAGAGACCTGGACTACAGTAACCGGAAGCTGGGTATGTATGTCCCTTTGAACATCATCCTTTATTTGAAATTTTCTGGTTTTCAGTGCATCATAATAATCAAGGCAGGAGGATTCGAAAACATCGAGATGGCCGATTGATCCTTTTGCGGGATGTGGGTATTGATGGGAAGCAGATCAAAAAGCCCAGAATCGGAAGTCCCACTTCTAAAAAAATCCGGTCGACTTCTAAGGATTCAAAGGATGTGATAATACATCCGGAGTGTCTTCCAGAGTTTCCAGGGTGGTTTGGGCAAATTGAGGGGCTCACAAGGAAGCTGGGAATACTGGATATTGACATCCAGATTGAGGAGATTCGACAAAATTGGAAGGATTGGACAAGAGAAGCTGCGCAAGTCTACCTTCGGCAAGAAGAGGTGACGATCCCCTATTTGGGAAGAGCTCCCTGGAAGGATCAGTTGGTTCGGAACAGTGAGAAGATCAGCGATCAACTTAGATTGAACACCAAGATTATATCGATGTTCTTCGATGAGTTTCGAGATAGATGCCTGGTTGATTGCAGTTTTTTGCTATCTGAAAATGGTCGAAGTGTGGGAGAGTTGGAGAAACAACTTGGAGACTTTGTACAGCATACGAAGAGGATTCTCAATTTCGAATGGCCGATGACGGTGGCGAATCTGATGTTGGATGAGGGACAGTCGTGGATTCCATTGTTGGTGACAGCGACGAGTCATACTGTATTTAATGCGGTGGCTGCGACGATGGCGAGGTAAGACTAGAGTACTGGGCTAGACACGTGGATTTTAGGCCTGAAAATTGAAAACCTGGATTTTAAGGGGTCCAAAATTGGGAACCTGGATTTTGGGAGTCAAAAATGGGAACCTGGATTTTAAGGGGTCCAAAATTGGGAACCTGGATTTTAGGAGTCAAAATTGGGAACCTGTATTTTAGGGGTCAAAATTGGGAACCTGGATTTTAGGAGTCAAAATTTGGAACCTGGATTTCGGGGTCTAAATTGTGAACTTGTATTTCAGGGGTGGAAATTGGGAACCTGGATTTTAGGGGTCAAAGTTTGGAACCTGGATCTTAGGGGTCTAATTTGGGAACCTGGATTTCAGGGGTCCAAATTGGGAACCTGGATTTTAGGGGGTCAAAGTTTGGAACCTGGATCTTAGGGGTCTAAATTGGGAACCTGGATTTCAGGGGTTTAAATTGGGAACCTGGATTTTAGGGGTCAACATTGGAAACCTGGATTCTTGACTTTTGAAACTGACACGTGGATTTTTGACTTCTGAATCTGAGACGTGGATTCTTGACTTCACATATTAACACATGGATTCTTGACTTCTAGAATTCTTGACTTTAAAAACTAAGAATTTGACCCCTAAGTGTTCAAAATTGATTTCGACTCGGTTCATCATTATAATTCTAAATCTATAAATGTTAATTTGTTACGTATTTTTTGAAACGTAGATTTTTATCTATCTTTTGTTAAATCAGGACTGAGCCTACTGGGCCTCTTTTGGGCCCCTGAAACTAATCAATAATCCCTATTCCAGATTGTTATATGACCTAATTCTGGAGAATATCAGCCGCGTGAAGAATTATTTCGATTTCGATGATCGTGCTCGACTTATCATAGTTCTCAATGAAGGCGAAGAGGTTTTTGACTACTGGCAGAAGATAAATGTGCTCCTGGAGCTCTCCAAAAGTACCCCTGAACCTCTGTGAACCTTGAAATATCATGAAAGTATTTTCAGTCCCCCGAGTTGACCACAAAATCTACCCCCGAATGTTCACTGAAGCCTGGATCGATGTTCGGAGCTGGTTCGCGTCGCAGAGCATTGTCTTTGCACCATTGCCCCAGCCTTTTAGCTCGATGAATCTAAGGATCTTCGAGATCCAGGAGATGTTATCCAAATACGAGACCGAGCCGGAAAATGTGCATTTTTGGCAGGAAATCTCTAAGGAGATTCTTGGGGTTCGAGACCAGATTCTGAGGCAGAGAAGTAAAACGCAAAAGGGGTTTATCATTTTCGATAGTGGTGGGATTAAACAGCGAAGTTTGGCAAGGATAACCGAGTTGGAGGAAAGAGCAAAAAAGATTATACTAGGAGATTTGGGACATAAGAATAATGAGTGAGTTTAAAAAAAAAAGGCGCAAAACGACATTTTTCAAAACAATAGATTACAAAGTGCACTTTTTGGTCAGATTCTTGATCAGAAAGGTCAAATTCTTGGTGATCAAGGTTCCATGCTTTGTCACAATGGTCCCATTTTGTCAGAAGGGTCACAATCTTGGTCACCAAGGTCTCATTCTTGGTCAGAAGGCCCCAATTCTAGTTCAGAAAAGCCAGATTCTTTGTCATAGAAGTCAGATTCTTGATCAGAAAGGTCGGATTCTAGTTCAGAAAAGTTAGATTCTTGATCAGAAGGCTCCAATTCTAGTTCAGAAATGTCAGATTCTTAATCAGAAGAATCAGATTCTTGGTAACAAAGGTCAGAGTCTTAATCAGGAAAGTTAGATTCTTGGTCATAGAAGTCAGATTCTTGGTCAGAGGGCTCTAATTCTAGTTCAGAAAGATCAGATTCTTGATCAGAAAGGTCAGATTCTCGATCTGAAGGATCTTATTCTTATTCTTCTTTCTATTAGATTCCTAATCAGAAGGGTGAGATTCTTAGTCTCAAAAGTCAGATTCTTGGTCACAGAAGTCAGATTCTTGATCAGAAAGCTTAGATTCTTGATTTCAAATGTCAGATTCTTGGTCAGAAAGGTCACATTTTTAATCAGAAGGGTCAGATTCTTGGTCATGTCTAGCGACACAATCTTATTTCCAGAATCCGCTCCATGTTCTCCTTGTGCTCGGCCAAGCTCTTCCGCAACGATGTGCTCATTCAACTTCGAAACATCGAAAAAGTCCAGAACCAACTCCCAAACATCCACCAGAAAATCGATATTGTTCATCAATCCTACAAAATCTACATGGAGCATTTTGTCATGCCCGACTACGATATTCGACAATATTACGAGATCTCCCGTCTGGGTCATAAATTGGAGCAATTGGTGAATTTTGTGTGGGATCGGATACATCATGAGAGACAGTGGATCACCAAGCAGGTACTGTACTTTCAAAAGAGTTACAGCCAATTCTCTGGAATTCTGAAATTCCAGGTGACCGAGCAAACATCGAAGAATTACTACGAATGTGAGATGATTGAGAAAGAATGGCTGGATTGTCTGAAAAAATATAGAAGTGCGATCAGAGTCAATGAGGTTCAGAAGGTCCATTCAAAGATGGTTAACTTGTCCGAGAGAAGTGCTGTGCTCACTGAACGGGATGAGAAACTCATAGGTCAACGGAGCCTACTCGGACTTCCATCATCACCGATTGATTGTATCAGGATTTCGAAGATGTGTGAATTTTTTGCGAGGTTGACAACATTGCACTATCAGACATTGCTCCATCATGAATCTTGCTTAAGAAGTGAGTCCTAAATTCATACTAAGGTACTGTAGCTACTTCATAGTATGGTACTGTAGGTGATTCATACCATGGTACTGTAGGTAATATATACCATGATACTGTAGGTACTTCATAGTATGGTACTGTAGGTGATTCATACCATGGTACTGTAGGTGATTCATACTAAGATACTGTAGGTAATATATACCATAGTACTGTAGCTACTTCATAATATGGTATTGTATCTGATTCATACCATGGTACTGTAGGCACTTCATACTATGGTATTGTATGTCATTCATACCGTAATACTTTAGGTACTTTATACCTTGGTACTGTAGGTTATTCATCCTATGGTACTGAAACTAGACCCTACTGTTATCAACTTTCAGTGCGTATCGCTGATGTGAATCATGCTGACCTAGTTGCTGAAACTGAGAGACTTCAAGAAGAGAAGGATCTGATACAGGACGAGATTGTTCTGATGAATGAGCATGTCACGACTTCCAATGAAGCCTTAGCCAAGATTCAGAATGTGCTCAACGAGTTTGAAAAGCTTCTCCCTGTTCTCGGAGCAATCTCCTGTCAAGCCATGAAAGATCGACATTGGCAACAGATTCTGCAAGATTCTGAAACCCCGGTGAAAGTGGAGGGTAACCCTCTGGTTAGTGAGCTGCTGGAAATGAATTTTATCGAAAAAGCGGATAAATTCGAGCAAGTTGGAGCTCAGGCGGAGAAAGAGAGGGTTCTTGAGAAGTCTATAGATGTCATGAGAGGTCAATGGGCGTCGGCGACATTTGTGACACATCAAGCTGGAGAGCTGCTAACGACGGAGCTCAATGTGCAAATGCAGGCGCATTTGGCGAGAAGTCAGACGATTCTATCGTCCCCATTTGCGTTCTCAATTCTGGATCATATTCGACATTGGTTGGACACCCTTCTGAATTTGAGCACATTTGTGCAATTGTATAAGAATTGTGATGCGAGGTGGAAGAAGATTGAAGGTGTATTTTCGACAGAGGATATCGCTTATCAGATGCCTCATGAGTTTCGGACTTTTAAGAAGATCTCCCTAAGATGGCTACATATCAACAATCAGATTGTTAGTTTATAGGGGTGATCCAGAAATTGTTGAGATGTCCATGATGTATCCTGTACCTCGACGTGTATGTATTTAAATGGTATCAATTAGCCCATTGTGTATTATAGCCTATTACCTAGATTACCTAAATATTACTTGAATAATATATTACCTAAATAGTATATTATATGAATATAGGGTAGTACATAAATGGTATATTACCTAAACAGTAAATTATCTAAATATACCTAAATAGTATTTTACCCTAATTACCTAAATAATACCTAAATATTATATTACCTTAACAGTATATTACCTAAATATAGGGTATCACCTAAATAGTATATTATATGAATATAGGGGATTACCTAAAATACCTAAATATTACCTAATTAGTATATTACCTAAATTATCTAAATATTACCTAAACTACCTAAATATTACCTAAATATAGGGTATTACCTAAACTACCTGAATATTATCTAAATATAGGGTATTCCCTAAACTACCTAAATATTACCTTAATATAGAGTATTACCTAAATAGTATATTACCATAACAGGATGTTATCTAATTATAGGGTATTACCTAAATTACCTAAATATTAGATAAAAAATATATATTACCTGAATAGTTAACAGTATATTATCTAAAAATAGGGTATTACTTAAATAGTATATTACATAATTATGTGGTAACTAAAATTTATTACCACATGGTGTACCGAAATTGCATATGGTGTATTAGAGTGGTGTAAATTACTCCTTATGGTATCAAAATTGTATACAGTCCTCCATGATGCACCATTATGTCTCAAAGAAGTATCCGGCACTCTATGGTGTCTCAAAACGGTCCTCTCTTCCTCAAAAACCCCTCATTTCAGACAGAAGAACGTCCAATCCTCGAGCAAATGGATCTCGTGCAAAAACTCAACGGCGAACTAGCCGAGCTCGAAATCCTCTTCGGCAAAATGGAAAATGGTTTTCACGCCTACCTCCGGAAGAAGCGAGCAGTCTTCCCAAGACTCTTCTGTCTCTCCGATGAACTTGTGCTCTCTTTGATATGTGATAGTCGAGAGCCATCAAACTGCAAATCATATATCCCCCTTTTATTTCCCTCGCTAACCACTTTCGACCAAAATACAAAAATGGAGATCATCTCAGTGTCAACAAAAAGTGATGTATTGCAACTTGCCAAACCGGTGAATGTAAATCTCTCTAAACGACATGTAGAAAAATGGATGCATGAACTGGATGTGCAGTTGAGACACACCATCAAGGCTAGAATCCGCCAACTCATTGAAAAGCTGAATTTCAAGCTGAGCCCAGTTGAAACCTTGCTCGCCGAGCCCATCCAAGTAGTCGTGATATATCTCAAAATCGCAATAACGTTTCAAATAGAGAATTCAATGAAGCAAAATACCATGACGATTCTGACAAGTGATCTGAAACTGTGTATCCGAGAATGTCAACATTGTATAATTCAGAAGCTACCTCGCCGAAAATTCCTTCCAGCTATATATCACATTTTTAAGCAAGGTATATATCTAGGTCCTAGAATCAGTTACACCTATATTTCGATACCTTCCAGCCAACAACCTGGTGAATCGGTTCATCGCTGAACAAGTTGTCTTTATTGATGATCATCGTTGGACATCGCAGATTCGATATTATTGGCATATGGAGAATGTATTCATCAGGATTGGCACAGTTTCGGTTAGATATGATTATGAGATTTATGATTTTGGAAGTTTGCTGGATTTTAAGTTGATTGATGATGCTGTTAGGTAAGGGGTCTTTTAGATGAGTTGAAATTAGAACCTAGGATATTCTGGAATTCAGCTGAACCCTTTCAGGAATCACAGTGAAATCCTGGATCTTTCATCAACTTTCTAGATTTGATAAAGTCTTGTAGACCAGATTTCAGACCTGATTAACCTTCTCTGGCCATGACAGGACAAGATCCTATTCTTCAGACTTCATTCTGTTTTTCTAGATCGGATTCAGGCCTTCTGAGCCTGGCCCCAGCCTTCTAGACTGAATTCCAGACGGTTCCAGGTCTTCCAGACTAGATTTCAGGCCTTTGATACATAATTTCAGGCCTTTCAGACTAACGTTCAAGCCTATTTTACCCAGTTTAGGCCGGCTTCAGGAATCACAGTTCTACACCAGATTCAGACCTGCTTCAGGAGTTCCAATTCTAGACCAGATTTAGACCTTCTAGATTTGATTCCAGCCTTCTAGACCAGATTCCAAACTTGTAGACAAGAAACGGGCCTGTTTCAAAAACCCCACAACAAATTTCAGACCTTCTAGATCAGATATCATGCCCTCCGCACGTGATTCTGATTTTCTGGACCTGATTCTGGCCTAGTTCAGGTCTTTGATACCTGATTTCAGGCCTTTCAGACTAACGTTCAAGCCTATTTTACCCAGTTTAGGCCTGCTTCAGGAATCACAATTCTACACCAGATTCAGACCTGCTTCAGGAGTCCCAATTCTAGACCAGATTTAGACCTTCTAGATTTGATTCCAGCCTTCTAGACCAGATTCCAAACTTGTAGACAAGAAACGGGCCTGTTTCAAAAACCCCACAACAAATTTCAGACCTTCTAGATCAGATATCAGGCCCTCCGCAAGTGATTCTGATTTTCTGTACCTGATTCTGGCCTAGTTCAGGTCTTTGATAGCTGATTTCGGACCTTTTAGACTGGATTCCGATATTTCTGTAAATTTTCCAGACACATAATCTTCATGAATCACTTTGGATGGAGTGGCCGGATAAAAACCATCAACGAACTTCTAGCTCGATGCCTTGCTTCTGCTCTAGGTCGACCATTCATGATCTGCGATGGACGGAATGAAGCAGAATGCAAAATGATCATCGACAGTGCCCTGCTCATTGGAGCTATTGTATTCATGAAAGGAAGAATCGCCACTGGTCTTGGCAAGAATATAGAGAGAGATATCTACACTGCGCACAATTTGAATAACCTCAAATACCATTTCGAAACGGAGATAACTATTAACACCTCCTTCATGTTCATTTTATCCGAAGCATTTGGAACCTGCCGCAATGTTGCATTTGATAATCCTTCGTACTTCAGAATCATTGACCAGGTTTTTTCATTGAATAGTATATCTCAAAGAGAAAAACTTGCGCAGAAATTCCAAATTATCACAGAATTTGAGCACTATGGGGGACCGGGATATATCAATTTATGGAAGAATTATCTACAAGGGACAATTTTGAAAATTATTGAGAATAATGAATTAGCCGAGGCGAACTTGGAAGTGGATGAGACGATTTTTGAAAACTTCACAGTTGGCATGACAAATGAGCATAAGAACTTGTTTTATGAGCTATTACAAATCCCGAAAAAGAGATCAGCGAAAAGTGAAAAACCGAAAAGTTCAGAAAGACTAGCGATTAGTGACAACGATCCAGTGATTATCATTGAAAAGACTCAGCAACTATGTAAATTGTTGGAGACCCATCAGGTGGTTGTAATCTGCGGTGAGAGTTTGACTGGGAAATCGAGGATCATTATAAAGGCTGCTAGGATGAAGAATGCTGAGTTGGAGGTTGAGTTTGGACAGTGGCAAGAGTTGAAGAGTTATGGTGATTCGGTGAGTTTGAATATACTTTGACAATCAAAACTTTTTTCTAAGGCGTTTTTGGACAAATTGAACTTCAGGATCGTGATCAGGAGGGTCGATTCGGTATATACACATATTTTCATCAAGAAATGATCAAACGTTGAAGAAATAGAGATTTGGGTCTGCTTAGCGCTAAGCAGTCCCAAAATAAGCCACGCCCACTTTTGGGACTGCTTAACTCTAAGCAGTCCCAAATCTCTATCTCTCTGCGTCTCGTCATTTGGGTCTGCTTAGCTTTAAGCAGTCCCAAAATAAGCCACGCTCACTTTTGGGACTGCTTAGCTCTAAGCAGTCCCAAATCTCTATTTCTGTATATTTTTGACGTGAAATATATCATTCGATAGATTTTTTACACGCTGATCAACATCCTGTAATCAGTTTTTGTAAAAATCAACTTTTAGTGCGCGAATTTCAGCTCCAAAGTCTGCGAGACAAAAACGATTTTTTTCTATAGGATAATCCCAAAAACCTCCATTTTAGTAGAAATTTTGAGTTTTTTATGAAAATATGCACCAACTTCCAGCTCAAAGAATCACGTCGACCCAACAAATGGATAATCATCGATGGTTGGATGGACGCCTTCACAAAATCCTGGATCTACCGTCTCCTCAACGACAACACCCTATTCCCATGGAGAGAACTTCCCATTCTCGCCGCTTCGGAGAAATTGATCATCGAGACCGATCAAGAATCGATTCAAGGGTTAGAGGGCCTTCCGAAGATAAGATTAGATGCATCGGAGAAAATTCTGGATGGCTTGTCGTTGACGCAAAATGAGAGATTCAGGGTGGATGATGTTTTTGAGTATTATAGCGAGGCGAAGCATCTGAAATCTGAGATTCTGAGGATTCTAAGCATTTTGAAGTCAAGTTTGTTGTCATGTGAAGAAAAAGAGTTTGTATATTTACTGAATTGTATATTGGTATCATATATTCCTATTCAACAGTTGATGGGTCACACCTTCAAAGATGTGAGTGATTTTTTTTTCAACTTACTTTTTTCAAAAAAAAAAATTGCAACCCAAAAATAGAAAAACCAACAAAAAACAAGAAAAAGCAACCCAATAAATAGAAAAAGCAACCCAAAAATAGAAAAAGCAGCACAAATTATAGAAAAAGCAGCCAAAATTATAGAAAAAGCAACCCAAAAACAGAAAAAGCAACCCAAAAATAGAAAAAGCAACCCAAAAATAGAATGAGCAACCCAAAAATAGAAAAAGTAACCCAAAAACAGAAAAATCAGCCCAAAAATAGAAAAAGCAACCCAAAAATAGAAAAAGCAACCCAAATTACAGAAAAAGCAACCCAAATTACAGAAAAAGCAACCCAAATTACAGAAAAAGCAACCCAAAAATAGAGAAAATTCTATTTCAGAAGTCTATGCTTATTGAGTTCTACAAATCGGTCCCCCATTACGATGGCTGGTCAAAATTCGAAGAGCATGAAGGTGCCAAAATTGGAGAATTCTACATCACCCGGGTCATCAACCTAGTCCTCAACACGGATCTGATACTTCTTTTACACTGCCAGCCATGCTTGCAGTTTTCTATGTTCTTATCAAAAATGCAAGGAGATTTAGATGAATTGGGTTGGCATGTTATAACTCTAAGTTTGGATGAGCAGACAACTGTTGATGATGTGAAGACTTTTGTGAATAATTGCTCAATTATGTTGTAAGTGGGAAAGTTAATACCCCCAAAAGTTAAGGACCCCTAATTTCCAGCGGTGGTCGAGATGATGTTGAAGGTCGAACGGATGGTTCTAATTTCTTGCTGATTCATGGGATAGAATTGTGCCAACCAGATGTGGTGGATTGGATTAGACATAGTTATGATAGAAAATCAATCACCAAGATCTTGTTAATATCTCCCTATTCTCGCGAGCAATTTGCTCCCAGAATTCGACGATTTTTGTTTGCCATAGACTTTGGGCAAATTACCAACCTCGAGGAGCCCACGAAATATCCTTACGCGAACTACAAAAACATCATACAGAGTTTAACGAAAGAGGTGAAGGTGAAAGATGTGCGCGATTCGATAGGCAATCAGTTAGTTGATGCGATGTGCGATGCTCAGATTCTCGATTTTTATGAGAACGTTGCGCAGCTCAAAATAGCTGGAGAGTATCGAACTGTGAGGGGCAAGGGGTTTATGGAGATTGGAGAGTTGGTGGTGGTTTATCAGAAGTGAGTTTACTTTGGAGCTGAAATTCGCGTAGTGAAAATCGCTTTTTGCGAAAACTGATTAGAGGATGTTGATCAGCGTGTAAAAATCTATCGAACGATATATATTTCAAGGCGAAAATCTCTAGAAATAGAGATTTGGGACTGCTTAGCGCTAAGCAGTCCCAAATGAAGAGACGCTGAGAAAGAGAGATTTGCGACTGCTTAGCGCTAAGCAGTCCCAAATGAAGAGACGCAGACAAAGAGAGATACGCGACTGCTTAAGCAGTCCCAAAAGTGGGCGTGGCTTATTTTGGGACTGCTTAGAGCTAAGCAGACCCAAATGAGATTCGTGTCTGATTAGCACGAAAATTTGTGTACTTACCAAATCGGCCCTCTTGATCACGATCCCAAGGTCCAAATTCTCTAAAAACAGCTGAGAAAAAAGTTTTGACTGTCAAAGTAGTTATAATTTTTACACCTCATTTTTCAGTTTTTTATATCGTGACAAAAAAAGTGTAATTCTCCAGTTTTTTTTTTTTGTGACATTTCTAGTGAATGCTCAAAAATGGTCCGTTTTTATATTTTTGAGCAAAACTGTGAGCCAAACCATTTCGAGCCATGAATATGTTTTAGGACTAGCGCGATGCTTGAAGATGGCAAAGAAGTGGCAAGAGATCTCCAAAATTTTTCGACAGTTTTCATGTTCATTTTCAAAGCTATCCTTTTTCTGCTGAACAATGTGTTTTTCTACAACTCGTTTCAACTTACTCTCGATTTTTTGCTCTTCGTAGTTGCTGTTCAACGATTCATATTCATACACTCTAAAAAATATTATCATCTTTGTTCAGGAGTTTATTTGAGACGATATCCTAAATTTTTCTGGATTGGATTGATTGTATATAATGTACTCAGACTTGGTAAAAACAGAAAAAAAAGATAAATATAAAGAAATATAAAGAAAGGCCGATTTGGTATGTAAACAAATTTTTGTGCTCAAATCTCTATTTTTGCGTCTCTTCATTTTGGGTCTGCTTAGCGCTAAGCAGTCCCAAATCTCTATCTCTCTGCGTCTCTTTATTTGGGTCTGCTTAGCTCTAAGCAGACCCAAATCTCTATTATTGGAGATTTTTGAAGAGAAATATATAAAGATTTTTGCACGCTGATTAACATGGTGTGCTCAGTTTTTGTCGAAAGTGGCTCTAATAATTTCCGGTCCAAAGTTTACAGCGAGAAATTGAGAAAACTTGTATAAAAAGCGATTCTGGGGTAATAAAACATGAAAATGAACCCCAGAGCCTTGATTTTTGCTGATTTTTGCAATACTTCAAGTACTCAGGATCTCGAAGTCTTCCCGAAGCTATAAATATTTCCAGCGCTATCGACGAACGAGATAAACGTGACAAAAAAGTGCGCAAAAACCCCATAGTCATTCATCCATTCACCGCGCGCAACATTAACATCATCGAAAAAGTGACACTTGCTCCATTTGGTCATATGCTCATCGTTGGGGATGATATCCAGAAAATTGATACTGCGTTGGTGATTTCGACCGAACTCAATAAGCAGGGTTATTATTCAACGAATGGGATTAATACTATAGAGGAGTGGAGGGGCAGTTTTGAGAAGGTATGGAGCTCAGGAGCTTATAAATTCAGAAGCTCTTAAACTCAGGAGCTCTTAAATTCAGAAGCTCTTAAATCAGAAGCTCTTGAATCAGAAGCTCTTAAATCAGAAGCTCTTAAACTCAGGAGCTCATGATCAAGAAGCTCTTAAATCAGAAGCTCTTAAATCAGAAGCTTTTAAATCAGAAGCTCTTGAATCAGAAGCTCATGATCAAGAAGCTCTTAAATCAGAAGCTCTTAAATCAGGAGCTCACAAGCTCAGAAGCTTAGTAGCTCAGGAGCTCACAAGCTCTGAAGCTCAGGAGCTCAGAAGCTCATGAATTAGAAGCTCTTAAACTCAGAAGGAGCTCTTACATGATATTTTTTTCAGATCATTCGAGAATGCCTTCTCGATGGAAAAGAGACTGTAGTCGCCATCTATTCTTCGGATATCACCTCTATCATTTTATCTGATGCTCATTCAGTATGCTGCCATAAAATGGTGCCACCCAGATACCTTACAAGACTCCTGCTCTCTGAATTTGGAGAGAAGCACACTCTTGAAGGCAAGGGGATATGGGATATGCTAGAGAGCAAATTAGCCGTCTTGAAATTCTGCATCATCGTAAACCCTGTGGAGTTCTCCAGATTCCTCAATTCGCATTCAAAGTTGGCGTCGATGTTGATTCTGAATTGGTGGGGACATCAAACAAAATCAGAGTTGAAGGGAGAATTGGTGGATGAGATGCAGAGATCTGGAATTTTTTCGAAGATTCAGATGAGTCAAGTGATTCAGGCGATCGAGAAGGTTATAGAGATGGGGCTACTTCGGAGCATCGCAGAGAAGCAGAGGTTGCTCGCCACAATTGTGAAGCTGGCTAAAGAGAAGAAGGAGGAGGTGAACAAGACGATGAGTAAATATGAGAAGGGGATGGATAAAATGAGGAAGGCTGAGGAGCAAGTGGCTGGAATGCAAGGAGAGCTGCTCCGGCTCCAACCGCAGCTCCTTAGAACATCCATAGAGACGAGTATGTTAATGAGCACCATTGAAAAAGAGACAATAGAAGTTGAAAATGCGCGAGAAGTCGTTGCCGCTAATGAGAATAAGGCGAATGAGGCGGCGACCAAGGCGCAGAGTCTGAAAGCGGAATCTGAAGCCGAGCTAGCATCGGCGATTCCAGCGTTAGAAGCTGCTGTGGAGGCGTTGGAGACTATGACGCAGAGTGATGTCTCCTCATTGAAGACGATGCGATTCCCCCCATATGCGGTGAGACTTTGTATGGAGGCGGTGTGCATTATCCTTGGGGTGAAGCCCACCAAGGTGACTAATGATAGGGGTGAAGTGGTGAACGATTACTGGATATCGGGGCAGAAACTCCTTTCGGATATCCACTTCCTCAACAAGATTCGAACCTTCCCAAGAGATGAGACATCTCGTCGAACGATGAAATTGATTCGGGACAAGTATTTGTCAAAAGACGAGTTTGACCCGGAGAAAGTGAGACAATGCTCGTTGGCAGCGGAGGGACTATGTAGATGGGTGTTGGCGATTGATATGTATAATCAGATTAGTAAGATTGTGGAGCCGAAACGGGAGAGATTGCGAAAGTCGGAGATGTTGGTGAAGCAACATTTGAAGCAGTTGGAGGTTAAGAGAAAGGCATTGTTGGTGAGTATGAAGGGTTTCTGAGGGTCCCAAGGATTCTAAAGGATTCTGAAGGATTCTAAAGGGTTCCAAAGGTTTCTCAGGGGTTCTAAAGGGTTCTAAAGAATTCTGAAGGGTTCTCAAGGATTCTAAACGGTTCTAAAAGGTTCCCAGAGGTTCTGAAGAATTCTAAAGGATTCTAAAGGGTTCTAGAGGGTTTCCAAGAGTTCCAAAAGATTCTGAAAAAATCTAAAAGGTTCTAAAAGGTTTCTCAAGGATTTCCAAGATTTCTGAAGAATTCTGAAGGGGTCTCAAAGGATTCTCAAAGGAATCTGAAGGGTTCTAAAAGGTTTCCGAGGGTTCTGAAGAATTATAAAGGATTCTGAAGGATTCACAAAAGTTCCCAAGGATTCTAAAGGGTTCTAAAGAATTCTAGAGGGTTCTAAAGGGTTCCCAAGGGTTCTAAAAGGTTCTAAAAAGTTATAAAGGATTCCAAAAGATTCTGAAGGATTCTGTAGGATTCTGAAGGATTCCAGAGGAGTCTAAACGATTCCCAACCTGAAAAGGTAATCCTGACCATGCTCAAAAATGAGCCTATAAACCGCCTTGGTTTTTGAACCAATTTCTAAGCCCAATAAAATAACTTGGCTTAAAATCCTTGATCTGGAACTGAACTTATATCCCCAAAACCTAACCGGATCAAAACTAATCGGTCTGATTTGGTCCAGCCTAAAACTATGCCTCTTAATCAACCAGGCCCAAATTTGAACTCTGACAACTCTTCAGAATCCTATAGAATTCTTCAGAACCATTAGGAATCCATCAGAATCCTTCTGAATCCTATAGAATCCTATTCGAAACTAATCTCCCGAATTAGACGCGGTCTAAAATGTTTATTTTTCCAGAAAGTCACTGAGAAACTGCAACGCTTATCCGATCAATTCAGCCAAATGTGCCAAAAGAAACAAGAACTCGAATCGCAAATCTCAAGCTGCGAGATCAAAATGGAACGAGCCGAACGACTCGTTCAAGCGCTCAGTGGGGAGAAGGACAAATGGCAGAGCAAGATAACCGACATCATGCATGAGGACTCTCTCTGTGTTCCCTATGCTGTTGGAACCAGTCTAGTGCTTCATATCTTCGCTAGACTTCCGATTGATGAACGAGAAGAAGAGCTGAAGAAAACCATGAGAGTGCTCTTTCCCAAGTTGGAGATAAGGATTGCTTGTGATCTAAAGACATTGATAAATCTCGTAGGGAATATCCCGATAGTTTTCATCAATGATGATGGGAGAATAATCAATATCCTCAATCAATTATTCCCGAAAATTGTGCAATCTAATAAATGGACACAAAAGGAGAGACAAGAGGTGCTCGCCGAGCAAACTGTATTGCTCCTTGAATACTCTGACAAACTAGCAAAGTATATATCCTCTGCTCAATTGTATATTCATGATCATCATACAACAATCTTCAAGGTCAATGAGGTTGAATATGAGGTGAACAAGGATTTCCGGATATTTTTGCGGAGCCATGAGAGGAGCACAATTGAGCTGATGGGGAGCATGATAGTAATAAATAATCAATATAGTGATGCTGAGATTCGATTTGAGATTTGTGAGAAGATGGGAAGTGTGAATTGGAATGAGACATTGAATCACTATAATGATATGGTGCAGAAGAAAGATACAGATATTGTTCTGCTAGATAGTGAGTGGGGAATTGGGAACCCTGGAAAACCCTGGAGAACCCTGGGGAACCCTGGAGAACCCTGGGGAACCCTGTGGAATCCTGGAGAACCCTGGGGAACCCTGGAGAACCCTGGGGAACCCTGTGGAACCCTGGGGAACTCTTGGGAACCCTGGGGAACCCTGGAGAACCCTGGGGAACCCTGGGGAACCCTGGAGAACCCTGGGGAACCCTGTGGAACCCTGGGGAACTCTTGGGAACCTTGGGGAACCCTGGGGAACCCTGTACAACCCTGGGGAACCCTGGAGAACCCTGGGAAACCCTGGGGAACCCTTTAGAATCCTCCATAATCCCTATCCCATTCCAGAAACCGAAAATGAGATGCTCGACCTGCTCGGTAGATCCAAGGACCTCGATGATGAACGAGCTATCAATCTGCTCGCCGAGGCCCGCAATCTCCAATCCGCAGTGACTGCGCGAGAAAAAGAAATCGCCGAAATCGAGGCATCCCTTCGAACCATCGAATTCAAAATGTCCGAAGCCATTGAATGGTCCATCAAAATTGTCAAAATGTTATACTCCCTCCATAAATTTGACCCATTTTACCGGATATCATTGTCATCGTTGGTGGATACATTAACAACGGTAGGGATTCTGAATTCAGTTTCTTAGAATTCATGATTTTCAGAAACTTTTTGAGAATCTGGCCACGGTGAATCTTCATGAAGTCATGAAGAAGATATCAACTCTTTATTGGAGATTTGTTCATCATATTCTGGCATGGGATGATAAATTGATAGTATATCACCTTTTACACTCAAATATGAAGTGAGTTCTCATTTTCAGAATCCTTCAGAATCTTTTAGAATCCTTTAGAATCCTCCAGAATCTCATATAATCCTTCAGAATCCCATAGAATACCTCAAAATCTTCCAGAATCCTTCAGAATCCTCCAGAATCCTTCAGAGTTCTTCAGAATCCTTTAGAATCTTTCATAATCGTGTAAAATTTTTTAGAATCCTTCAGAATTCTTCAGAATCCTTTAGAATCCTTCAGAATTCTTCAGAATCCTTCAGAATCCTATATATTTCTTCAGAATTCTTTTGAATCCTTTAGAAAACTCCATGGTTTCCATTCTCAGCTAAAAACACCTTGGAAACCCTTTAGAATCCTTCAGAACCCTTCAGAGTTCTTCAGAATCTTGTAGAATTCTTTCAGAATCCTTCAGAATCCTTCAGAATCCTTCAGAATCCTTTAGAATTTTCCTGAATACTTCAGAATCATTTAGAATCTTTTAGAATCCTTCAGAATCCTTTAGAGTCCTGCAGAATCTTTCAGTATCCTTTGGAATACTTTAGAATCCTTCAGAATCCTCTAGAATTTCTCAGAACCCTTTAGAATCCTTTAGAATCCTTTAAAATCCTTCAGATGCCTTCAGAATTTTTCAGAATTCTTCAGAATCCTATAGAATTCTTCAGAATCTCTCGGAATTTCTTGGAACCATTCATAGTTCTCATTTTCAGCTACAAAGCAGAGCGTCTTGAAATGGACACTATCGAAAAAATCAACTCGGATTGTCCACTTCACTTCTCCCAATTTGTGCTCAAATCTTCTTGCCGAACCCCAATCCTTCTGAAATATGATTCTGTAGTCTACGCTAGCCTACTTCAAACAGTCAACGTCGCCAAAATCAACTTATGGAGAGTCTACTCAATTCTAGACCATGTGATTCTGAAAATCGAAAAACTCACAGATGAACCATGTTGGCTATTTCTGAATCTCAATGACATGGAAGAAGATACCTTTGAAAAACTGAAGGAGATTCAGGAGAAAGTGGAGACACTTCACGCGGTCCATCCCTCTTTTAGATGTATTATTGGGTATTCCACAGAGGTACCATGTGATGAGCAGGTTTTGATGCTCTCTTCGAAGAGGTTCTACTATTCCGCGGCTAGGTCATTGTCACAGGTTTTGAGGAGATTTAATAACAATAATATTTTGAGAATTCAGTTTGACAAGTCGGAGGTAAGAAATTAGATCTAACATTTTTAAATTCAAATTTTTGTTTAAATTAATTTTTTGAAACGTATTTTCTTCATTTCAAGTGAGGTTCTGAAAATCAATCCAAAGTACGAATATAGCACAAAATATTCACACGAGCGTGGAATTTTCGTGATGAGACCCACGTTTTTTTTCTCAGTGTCTTTTTTTTCACAACTCCATTTTCTTGGGGAAAATACGTTTCAATAGTCTTTCAAAAAATGGGAAGCAAATTTGAAAATATTTTTCTTTCCTTTTATTGATTTGGTTACCTAGTGAAATTTTTTATTGGTTATATGGTACCTTTTTTACGCTTTTATCCATGTTTTTTTCACTTTTTGTCTTGATAAATCAGCGTGTAAAAATCTATCGAATGATATATTTCTCGTCAAAAATATCTAGAAATTGAGATTTGGGACTGCTTAGAGCTAAGCAGACCCAGAAGGGGGCGGAATTTATTTTGGGACTGCTTAATGTTAAGCAGCCCCAAAGCTCTGCTTCTCTGCGTCTCTTCATTTGGGTGTGCTTAACTGTAAGCAGTCCCAAAATAAGCCACGCCCACTTTTTGGGACTGCTTAACGCTAAGCAGTCCCAAATATCAATTTTTGGATATTTTTAACGGCAGATATATCATTCGATAGATTTTTACTAGGGTTGCAAAATCGGGCAAACGGGCGGCCCTTTCGCCCGTTACATGAAACGCCCGTTCGCCCTTTCGTCCCGTTTACCCACTCGCCCTAACGCCCGTTCACCCATTCGCCCTAACGTCCTTTCGCCCGTTCGCCCTTTCGCCCGATTAGTGTCACGTTTTTTATTGAAATAACGTTATAACTAGTAATAAACAGGCAAACGGGCGAAAGGGCGAACGGGCGTTAGGGCGAAAGGGCGAAAGGGCGTTAGGGCGAACGGGCGAAAGAGCAAACGGGCGTTGAGGCAAACGGGCGCGGGCGAAAGGGCGTTCTAAACGTCGGGCGAACGGGCGATTTTTTTACAAGCTTAATTTTTACACGCTGATCAACACCCTGCTGTCAGTTTTTTACTAATGCAATTTTTGGTGCGCGAATTTCAGCTTCAAAATTTATAAGGAGAAAGGGTAATCAAGATATGCATGGATTGATCATTTTGAAAATGTAATTTTTATTTCATGAAAAACTGTTAAAACGTATTCTCCCCAACAACAAAAATTGTGTGTTCAGGAGTCTCAACGCCGCCAGGTTATCAAGTTAATATCCCTCCACTACGCCTTAAAAATTCGCCACCAAGTCGACACTTATTTCGAAGTCCAAGTGGATGACGCCGACCTAATGGCAATTATCAAGCTCTATCAAGAGCTCCGACATCTCAGCGAGCAACCCAACGAGGCTCTAGATGTGCTCAAAGTTCGAGCAAGTGTCATTGAGCCCATCTATTTTGCCAAAACTAAACATACAGTGCAACAAAGTGTAATTCAGGCCATGGTGAATTGGATTATCAATGAGAATTTATCGATCGCCGCTGACACATTGCTCAAAAAACTTTTCAGAGAAGAAGCGAGCAACTTCGTGAGCACATCATAGTTTTTATTGGAGACCTAATTTGCTAATTTCAGGAAGACTTTGCTCACTTCATCCAATCGCACGAAGACATCCTGCTCTGCGGTTTCAACGCGCGAATCTGCCGTGATCTCCAACAAATTCAGCACAAGAAATTGAGCCATCGAATGAGAAGTCTGTTCGAGCCAGATTTTCAGATACCAGAAGGCAAAGAGCAAAATTTGTCAAAGTATAGACCGCGCAGTTGGTTGCGTGACGTGGAATTTGGAGGGGAGAATGTGATTGATGCGAGGGAGATATCGAATTTGATTGAGCTTGTGACATTTCTCAAAATGAAGTTTGCAAGGAGATATAAGATATTGATTGTTGAGGTAGGATTTGATTTTTAAAAAAACTCGAAAACGGCCTGACTCTTTTACCAGATTCAATTAACATTTAAAACCGTATGTTTAGCTAACTATGATATTTGCATTTTTTTTTTGATGATTTTTCGAAATTTTTTTTGAGGATTGCTTTTGCCAAAAACTGAACACATGATGTTGATCAGCATGTAAAAATCTATCGAATGATATATTTCTCGTCAAAAATCTCCAAAAATAGAGATTTGGGACTGCTTAGCGCTAAGCAGTCCCAAAAGTGGGAGTGGCTTATTTTGGGACTGCTTAGAGTTTAGCAGACCCAAATGAAGAGACGCAGAGAGATAGAGATTTGAGACTGCTTAACTCTAAGCAGTCCCAAAAATGGGCGTGGCTTATTTTGGGTCTGCTTAGCGCTAAGCAGACCCAAATGAAGAGACGCAGAGAAACATGTTAATTTTGTCTACATAGCACCAAAATTTGTGTATATACTAAATCGACCCTGCTGATCACGGTCCTGCTGTCCAAATTTTCTACAAACGTCTGGGAAAAAAGTTATGACTCATTTTGTCATTCCAGACCAGTGTCACCGCCGAATTTCTCCCATCCGACCATCTTGACGCAGTGCCCGCCAAAGAAATGGACGAGCACCCCACGATTCGTCTCTCGCACTGCCTGCTCATCTCCGCGCACATGTCACAAGGCGAACTCAAAGAGCCGCACTCTCGCCACGATCAATTCATCTCGATCCAGTTGCGCACAATCCGCCGCGCAGGGAGCGGCAACGCCGCCGCAAATCCGCGCAGTATCCCGCTAATCTGCCCAGCGTCACAGAAACCTGTGGCATTTTTATCCATTCAATCACAGTTTCCTATCAAACATTGGCATTTGCGAGGAACCTATGTGACTGTGGGCAAAGTGGGGAATACCAAAATTATTGATTGAACCACTAAACAAATAAATTAGAAAATAAATATTTAGTTTTAAAAATCTGAATTAACTCTAAATAGAACTACAGTGTAGTTTGAAGGCGCTAAAAAAACAGAAAAATCGCTTGTGTAGTTCTCTTGGAGAAGAGGTTCTATGAGGTGCTAGGTGTACTGTACCTTGATTATCAATGGAGCGCGTATTGATCCCTTTTCTCCAAAATTAAAAGGCGCTACAGTACCTCTTTTAAGATAACATAGCTACATTATACGTGTCCAGATAGTACACCTACAGTACCCTTTTCTTGATACCAAACCTACAGTACTCTTTTCTAGATAATAAACCAAAAGTGCCATTTTCTAGATAATATACCTACAGTACTCTTTTCTAGGTTATATACCAATAGTTCTCTTTTTTTTTACCTACTACTTAAAACCGGACTTTTGAGGTTAAGGAACACGTGAAAACGGGGGTCCAGCTCGCTTACGTTGAAAATCAATAACAGCACGTTGTTCAGCATGCCCAAAAACCCCGCTCCACCAAAAATAAAAAAATTTTTCTAAATTTTCTAAATTCTTGTCAAAGCCGTTGTCCAACTCAAACTCCGCCCACTTTTGGGACTGCTTAGCTCTAAGCAGTCCCAAATCTCTGTTTCTCTGCGTCTCTTCATTTGGGTCTGCTTAGCTCTAAGCAGCCACAAAGCTAAGCAGTCCCAAATCTCTGTTTCTCTGCGTCTCTTCATTCGGGTCTGCTTAGCTTTAAGCAGCCCCAAAACAAGCTCCGCCCACTTTTGGGACTGCCTAGCGCTAAGCAGACCCAAATCACAATATCTGGATATTTTCGAAGAAATGTATATCATTCGATAGATTTTTACACGCTGATCAACATCCCGTATATTGTTTTTGACATATGCGATTCTAAATTCGAAAAATAGTGGAATAAAACTCGTATAAAAGCTATTTTGAACGCTAAAACCTAACTACATGGTAATGAAACATGAAACTGTGTTTTTAAAATATCGATTAATTTTTTCACTACAAAATAAATCAATAAATATATTAGGAGATATTCTGGCGCTTCATTGAGTGAGAGAAATCGACCTCCTCCCCATCTGACTCCACTTCGTCTTGTTTTTTCTTCTTGGTCACCCGCTCCACCCTCATCTCATCACAAATCTGATCCAAAGTGCTCGTCTGAATATACAACTCCAGATCAACATTAGGCAACTGCTTCTGAAGATTTGTGACAGATCGATAGGCCATTTTCCAATTCTTCTTATATGCATATTCCTCAATCAACATCGCATAAATCCTTGTGCATGGCACAATATCATCCTCATCTGAAGATTCTGCTAAACTTGTCAATTGACGGACTCCATCGGCGATGTCATTTTCCATCACGGAAAGGATTCGAGCAAGCTTGCGAAGTTGCTCTTGATATTTGGTGATCTCCTTTTGAAGTTCGGACATGGCTGGGGTCATTTTGTCCTTTTGCTCGGCGGTTTGAAGACAGTGAAAAGCCATTTCTAGAGCGTTGAGGGCTTTATCGAATTGCTTCCAGTTTTCAGCCTCGATCTGGAAAAATTGAATATTGAATTAAATGAGGTTCAGAATTTACGAGTGAATTCAGGTGTCTAGCATCTGAAAATTCACGTGTCAAATATAGAAGCCTGGAATTCACGTATCAGATTCTGAAGTATAGAATCCACGTGTAGAATCTAGAAGCCTAGAATCCACGTGTCAAATCTGGAAGCTTAGAATCCAGGTATACAAATCAGAAGCTCACAATCCACGTGTCAAATTCAGAAGTCTAGAATCCACGTGTCAAATCTGAAGCCTAGAAACCACGTATCAGATTAAGAAGCCGAGAATTCAGATATCAAATCTAGCTTAGAATCCACGTCATATATCTCAAAGTCTAGAATCCAAATGTCAAATCTAGAAGCCTAGAAACCGCTTATCAGATTCAGAAGCCTAGAAACCACGTGTCAGATTCAGAAGCCTAGAATCCACGTGTCAGATCCAGAAGCCTAGAATCCCGCATTAAACCCAGTAGCCTAGAATCCATGTGTCAGATTCAGAAGCCTAGAATACTCATGTTCAATTCAGAAGTCTAGAACCTACATGTAAAATCTAGAAGCCTAGAAACCATGTGTCAAATCTAGAAGCCCAGAATCCACGTGTCAAATCTGAAGCCTAGAAACCACGTATCAGATTAAGAAGCCGAGAATTCAGATATCAAATCTAGCTTAGAATCCACGTCATATATCTCAAAGTCTAGAATCCAAATGTCAAATCTAGAAGCCTAGAAACCGCTTATCAGATTCAGAAGCCTAGAAACCACGTGTCAGATTCAGAAGCCTAGAATCCACGTGTCAGATCCAGAAGCCTAGAATCCCGCATTAAACCCAGTAGCCTAGAATCCATGTGTCAGATTCAGAAGCCTAGAATCGACGTGTCGAATCGAGAACTCGAGAATTCAGGTGTCAAATCTAGAAGCCTAGAATCCACGTGTCAAATCTAGAAGCCTAGAATACTCATGTTCAATTCAGAAGTCTAGAATCTACATGTAAAATCTAGAAGCCTAGAAACCATGTGTCAAATCTAGAAGCCCAGAATCCACGTGTCAAAGCTAGGACCCCCCCCCCCGTTCTAGTCACTCACAAATGCACAAGCCTTATAAAAATTGGCCAAATGCTCATAAGACTGTGACTTTGTATAAAATGTCTCAATATCCTTAATCGTCTGCCCATCATTTTGCCAATCCGTAGTTTGCAAGAAATTCGCCGCCAAAATATAAATCTCCTTATTTCGCGCCGTATTCGCATAATATCGGATTTTCTGTATATCACCAGATTTGAGAAGAGCTCGCATTGCCTGGAAAATTATCAAGAGTTGAGGTGATATGAGCCCAGAACTCACTGATAACTTATCACCAGCTTGTGTATATTTCTTGGCTGCGGCCGAGTAGGCTCCTTGCTGCAAGCATAACTCGGCCACCCCCTCTAACACCCTCTTCCTCTCGCCATCATTGGTCATCTCCTCCTTGGTCGGCGTCATTAGCTCGGCGAACTTGTCAGTTACTCGAACATTTCTCGAGCGACAAAGTCGAACACCTCCGGGGAAATCTTTGGCGAGGCAGAGGAAGTGGACAGCTTTCTCATAGTTTTGATTGGATTCGAAGAACTCGGCGGCTCTTTTCAGGATTTTTGGGTCTGTGGCGTCGTCGAGGTCTTTTGTGATGAGGTCGAGAGCACTGAATTGCTCAGTGCGGAAAGCGAGATCGAGAGCTCTTCCAATCATACCTGCCTGAAAATTTCACCTTGATTGCGGTATTTAACATTCAACTTCAATCATTAGCTCTTAAAAAACAGTTGAAACGTATTTTCCCCAGTTTTTTCACATTTACTACAAAATTTGATATTTTTAGTTTCCTGATTCAAAAAAGAGAGGTTTTAGAAAAATTTGGACATCCGGATCGTGATCAGGAGGGTTGATTTGGTCTATACACAAATTTCGACCCTCAGTAGACACAATTTGCATGTTTTTCCTCACCTTCTTTATTTGGGTCTGCTTAACTCTAAGCAGACCCAAAATATGCCACACTAACTTTTGGGACTGCTTAGAGCTAAGCAGTCCCAAATCTCTATCTCTCTGCGTCTCTTCATTTGGGTCTGCTTAACTGTAAGCAGTCCCAAAGCTAAGCAGTCCCAAATCTCTGTTTCTCTGCGTCTCTTCATTCGGGCCACGCCCACTTTTTGGGACTGCTTAAAGCCACGCCCACTTTTTGGGACTGCTTAACGCTAAGCAGTCCCAAACATCAATTTTTGGATATTTTTAACGGCAGATATATCATTCGATAGATTTTTACTAGGGTTGCAAAATCGGGCAAACGGGCGGCCCTTTCGCCTGTTACATGAAACGCCCGTTCGCCCTTTCGCCCGTTTACCCACCAACTTTTGGGACTGCTTAGAGCTAAGCAGTCCCAAATTTCTATCTCTCTGCGTCTCTTCATTTGGGACTGCTTAACTCTAAGCAGTCCCTTTATTTTTGGAGATTTTTGACGAGAAACATATCATTCGATAGATTTTCACACGCTGATGAACATCCCGATATTCATTTTTGACATACGCGATTCTAAATTCCTGTATTTCAGCTTCGAAGAAAAAAAACAGAAAAAAGTGAAAATCTTTGATTTTGGAGACAAAGACCCAACTATAGGGTAATCAAGTATGAAAAAGAAAACTTGATAGAACTCACCTTATGATACAACATAACAGCCTTATGCGCATAACCAGGCATATCCTCATAATACCGCGCAGCACTAACCAGTTCACTCCCCCCAGCCATCAAACACAAATTTGCCAACTTATCCTTCATATCATTATCCCTAGCAATCCGAATCGCTGAGGAAAGTGCTCTCGCCTTGGTGAAGAATTGTACCGCTTTCACCAAATCATTCTCCGTCTCATAAAGTCGACCAATCAGGTAACATGCCGCTTTATCCTTACTGTCGTTGGCGATTTTTGCGGCTTCTTCAACTTTTCCTTGCGCACATTTCACGCGGACTTGCGAATAGAAATCTTGAGCAAAAGTATAATAATTGAATGCTCCATCGAGTTCCCCATTAGATTCAAGGTAGGTTCCCCACCATTTGAAAAGAGAGGGCTGTCTTTTCCTCCTTACATAGTTCTCGATAGCTTTCGGATTGTCGCGCAGCATTCTGAATACTTCAAAATTGTGAACCCCTGCTTTCTCATAATTCTCAACAGCCGCCTCAATGCTTTGCTCATCTTTCTTCTCCTCTAAATATTTCGCATAATTATAATGTGTATTCCTCAGATGAATCCGATCTCTAGTTTCAGCAATTTGAAATGCTGACGTCCACATATTCTGGGCTTGAAATAATTTGTTAACCAAATCCCATCGATCATTCTGCGCGTATATCATTTGCGCCTCGTCCAACATGCCGAGCTCCACAGCCAAGGCGGCACATTGCATTGACTCATTCTCGCCAGCTTGTTGAGCTTTTCGCACAGCTCGCGCACCTCTAACATTCTTGATATGTCCTAGACAAACCATGGCCACATCCAGTCGTCTTGTCTTCACACTCATCGACGCCATTTGCTCCCAAACACTGTCGCTTTTAATGTATTGGATGGCTTTGAAGGCGGCGTCCATGCTTCCTAGCGTCAAATAGAACGAGAAATCCATCATGGCCTTGCGGGTGCCCTCATCATTCACCTCAACGCCGGAAAATTCCCGCAGGGTTTTGGCGATCAGCGATTTGCCGATCGTTTTCTCGCCCCGAATCTCCTCCTCATCGTAGTCGGTTTTTTTGACAAAATAGAAATGGGGCACGGAGACAGAGACGAGTCGTCCGCATTGTTGAGATTTTGGCTGGATGTCTTGGAGTTGCATGCCGTGTTCCGAAGTGACGAACATTGTCAGAATACGATTATCAGTCTGGAAAGTAGTAAAAATGGAAGAGTTTTCTTGATAGGTGGAAAACTAGGCCATGCCACGATCAATTCTAAGCCACACGACAAAAATGAATTCCAGTTGTGGCCGAACTTAGATAAAAATTATGCCACTGTCGGATTCTAGGCCATTCAAGAAATCAATCTTAAGAAGGGTGTAGAAGGAGAAAAACTCATAGTGGCCGAGTTTAGGTAAAAACTAGGCCATTCTGAATTTATGTCAGATTCTAGGTCATCATAGAGATTAGGTTAAAAAAAGGTGTGAAAGAAAAAAAACTCATTGTGGCCGAGTTTATTTAAAAACTAGGTCTCATGAGGAATGAGTCACGAGACATTTCATTTGGAAAAAAACACTGAATTCAGGTAAAACCGAGGCTGCCCAGAATCTGTATCGGATTCTAGGCCATCTAATCTATATGTCGGATTCTAGGCCACCTAATACCTATGTCTTATTCTAGGCCACCCATAACTTTCATCGGATTCTAGGCCACTCAGTCCCTATGTCGGATTCTAGGCCACCAAATCTATGTGTTGGATTCTAGGCCACCTTGTCCCTATATCAGATTCTAGGCCACCTAGTCCTTATGTCGGATTCTAGGCCACTCAGATCCTGTATGGGATTCTAAACCATCGAGCCCCTCTGTCGGGCTCTAGGCCACCTAGTCTCCATGTCGGATTCTAGGCCATCTAATCTATATGTCGGATTCTAGGCCACCTAATACCTATGTCTTATTCTAGGTCACCCATAACTTTCATCGGATTCTAGGCCACTCAGTCCCTATGTCGGATTCTAGGCCACCCAATCTATGTGTTGGATTCTAGGCCACCTTGTCCCTATATCAGATTCTAGGCCACCTAGTCCTTATATCGGATTCTAGGCCACCTAGTCTCTATGTGATTTTCTATGTCACCAAATCCATATGTCGGATTCTAGGCCACCTAATACCTATATCGGATTCTAGGCCACCTAATCCTTATGTCGGATGCTAGGCCACCTAGTCCCTATTTCGGATTCTAGGCCACATAATCTTTATCTCGGATTCTAGGCTACCTAATTCCTATGTCGGAGTTTAGGCCACCCAGAACCACCATCGAATTCTAGGCCACCCAATGTCTATGTCGTATTCTAGGCCATCCAGTACCTTCATCGGATTCTAGGCTACCTAGACCCTATGTGGGATTCTAGGCCACCCCACTTCTGTATGGGATTCTAAGCCACCAAACAAATGTATCGGATTCTTGGCCACCCAGATCCTGTATGGTATTCTAGGCCACTTGACCCATGGAACTAGGCCCTAAGCCACTCAAAACCTACCGAATCTGGGTGTACATGATTGCACTCCACAACCAAAAATCGATAATCCGTCTCGTCCCACTCAACATCACCAGGTCGATGCATCATCATCTGAAACCGCGACTTCTCCTTGGCCATCTTCCTTGCGGCCGCTGTCACCGGTCGGCCCCCCGTCGTATGAGCCAACTCGGCCTGAGCCTCATATTCCTGCGCATCAGTCATACCACGATCAAACGAGAAGTAGGTGATGGAATCGTTCTCGGCGTCAAACATCAGAAATGTCTCGCTGATAGTTGTGGGGTTCTCCAGAAATGTGCACGCCACCTTATTGCCGATTGGGTTGATTTTAACACTCAGAAATTTGTAGAAGTTTGGAAAGTTCTCCACAACGTACTTTGAGTTGTGCTCCTGATGCGCGTCTCTGAAAAAAAGCTGAAATTAATTTCAGACCTCTGGATATCAGACATACTTCTTAGTCAAATTATAGATCCTTACAAAACCATTGGAGGTTCCAACAGCTAGCCAATTCTTGTTCAAATCCAGAATTACAGGATCACCCTCGATTTCAGGGAGAGAGATGATTTGTCGAACTGTGCCTTGAAGAGTTCGAGCGTTGATTTTGTCCTTTTCCATGCAGTAGAGGGTTTGATTGGCGATGACGACGCCGGATGTTTCGCAGGAGAATGAGGTGGATTGGATGGTTGCCAAGGAGGATTGCACGTCGTAGGTGACGATCTGGATATACATACATACTTGGATTTTATGGGTTTTATCTTAATTTGGACTAGAAAACAGAACTTGTGAATATTTTTTATTCAAAAAATTTTTCTAAGTTCAAAACGATTGGAAAATTACGAACATTTGAGAGCTCATAACTTTTTTCTGAAGAGTTTTCACAAAATTTGGGCATCGGGATCGTGACCAGGAGGATCGATTTGGTATGTACACAAATTTTGGTGCTATGTAGACAAAATTCGGATGTTTCTGTGAGCCCTCTTCATTTTGGTCTGCTTAGCTATAAGCAGTCCCAAAATAAGCCACGCTCAATTTTGGGACTGCCGTAACTTTAAGCAGTCCCAAATCTCTATCTCTCTGCGTCTCTCCAATTGGGTCTGCTTAGCTCTAAGCAGTCCCAAATCTCTGTTTCTCTGCGTCTCTTCATTTGGGACTGCTTAGCTCTAAGCAGTCCCAAAGCTAAGCAGTCCCAAATCTCTGTTTCTCTGCGTCTCTTCATTTGGGCCTGCTTAGCTCTAAGCAGACCCAAAATAAGCCACGCCCATTTTTTGGACTGCTTAACTCTAAGCAGACCCAAATCTTCATTTTTAAAGATTTTTCAAAGAAAAGTATACCATTCGATGGATTTTTGCACGCTGATTAACATCCTGTAAACAGTGTTTGTCAAAAATGGCTCTAAATTTGCTAATTTCAGGTTTAAAATTTACAGAAAAAAGTACTCTCTAGGGTAATCAAATATGAAAAAGAACCCTAAAATCTCCATTTTCCCAAAAAAGAACTCACAGTGTCCTCATTCCATACAACAAGTTGCTTCTCTCCCAAACCAATGCCTTTTGCCGTGGGAATGGTCAATAACCTCAAATCTTGAGTGACCCCAGTAGCAGCATTCAATAGGGTAAAACTATTGGCACTCGTTTGAATCGCCCCAATTTTCCCGCGCATTTTAACAATAAAATTATCCTCTTCGATGATAACCAAGTCTTGCGAAGTGATAATAGCCACACTGCTCGTCACCGGGCTCCAATGAATAGCGTTAATCTGGAAGGGGGTTTGTGATATATGAATTATGTGAATATAATTTGTTGTTTACCACATCTCCAACTGGATGAGCTGTTTGTAGTTTCCACGCTTTATCGATTGGCAGGTCGGTTTTCCTGCGCCATTTCCAATGCGCCATTCTTCCCCCACTGGTTCCACCACTGATCACACCTTTTCTCGAATTTATGGTGACACATGTGATGACGTCAGCGGGGTCGAATCCTTTAGGTTGCTCCAACGCAATTATCCCGTTTTGCTCTTTGAGCAAATCCCAAACTCGCATTTCTTTTTCTTCATAGCACATGACTAGAGTTGAATCGCTGAGATCCATCCGGTATTTTTCCGAAAAGCCACCGAGTTTGACCTTGATTTTTTCCGCGCATTTTCCGGATTTGGGGTCATCTTGGAGGTGGAAGACAAAGAGATCGCGGGTGAACGCGATTATTGTGGAGATGGGCTCGCAAAAGTCGAGAAACAGGATTTCAGAGTCGAGCTGCAATTTTCAGATTTTTATCATTTTGTAGCTCTTGAAACGCTGAAAACGAATACGTTATCAAATTTTGCCGAACTAAATCCTCAATTTCCAATTTTTAGCCTTGAAAAATCATGAGTTTTCAGAAAAAAATCAAGAATTTTAGTGTTTTCAGAATTCTTTATTCAATTTCAGATGAAATGCAAGAAAAATTCACGTGATGAATATTTTTTCAGTTTTTTTTTTGCATTGTTTAAAAATTTTCTATGGTTCATACTTGATTACCTAGCTACTAAAAATGCTCTTTTAGCTGAAAACTTTGGAGCTGAAATTCACGCTTAGCAAATTGCGTCTAGCAAAAACTGAATACAGGATGTTGATCAGCGTTGAAAAATCTATCGAATGATGTATTCCTCCCCAAAAATCTCCAAAAATGAATATTTGGGACTGCTTAAAGCTAAGTAGTCCCAAAAGTGGGCGTGGCTTATTTTGGGACTGCTTAGAGATAAGCAGTCCCAAGAAAATTGGGCGTGGTTTATTTTGGGTCTGCTTAGAGGTAAGCAGTCCCAAATGAAGAGACGCAGAGAAAGAGAGATTTGGGGCTGCTTAGCGCTAAGCAGTCCCAAAAAAATGGGCGTGGCTTATTTTGGGTCTGCTTAGAGCTAAGCAGTCCAAATCTTGATCGTATCTGCTGGGAGTAAAAATTTGTGTACATACTAAATCGACCCTCCTGAGCACGATCCTAATATCCAAATTTCTCAAAAAAAAAAATCCCTCACCTTATGAACTGTCTTATGATCCTCCAAAGTAACACTGAACAATGTTCCAACATCGCTCCCAAAGAGGAACTCTGTCCCGATAGATCTTTTCGGTTTGGACACCATCGCCTTCGCCTCACTGGGATCTGTATCCCCATTTTGAGCAAGTGCAATATCTTGAGCCATTGGTTTGCTCTCGAAGAGCAATCTTTTGCAAAAAGTGGTCAGCTCTTCTTGGAGATCAACTTGGACCTGGAGAGTTGTCAGAATCTCATTCTTCTTGGATACTTCATAGCTATACAACTTCACATGGGATGGCTGAAAATTGTCAGTTTCAAAGTTGAGAGGTTCTGAAGCTTGACCCACCGCATGAAGCGTCATCACCAATTTCCCGTCATGGCTCCAATCCACTTGAGAGACTTCAGATGACGCAGAATCGCAGATGACATGGCCGGCACCACCGGTGCCGCCAATATTCAAATTCACAAAGTTGACTGAGCCATCACGCCAACCGACTAGCACAAATTGTTTGGTTGGATGCCATTGGAGACATGTGACAGGGTGATCGCGTTGTGCGCCGGGCTCTTTGTTTTGACCCTGGAAAATCATGTGGGTCAAAACAGTCCCGATCTAGGAAAAAATTGGATAACTATGGATTTGAACGTGGACCGGTCTGTTTCTAATTTTCTGCTCAAATCCAGCCCAGAAGAATCAGATTTTTTAAGTCAGATTTTGAGCACAAGCAGGCCATTTAGGGCTGTTTGAGACCCGAGCCTAGCTATTTTCGATTTCAAAAATACCTCCAAAAACATTGTTTTTAAATGATTTTACAGAAAAATGAATTTTTGTGATCACAAGTGGAATTTCAATCGAATATGATCGGAAAGCCGAGTGAATCAGGGTTTTAAAAACCCAAAAATATTTTGGGCCGACCTGTAAATGAAGGGACCAGCCATTTTAAGCCTATGAAGCTTGATAAACTCCTTTCCTCATTTTAGGCCTATCAAACAATGCCCAGGCCTATATAGAATGCTTAGTTGTTTATTTTAGGCCTATCAAACAAGGCTCAGGCCTACTTAAAAGCCTATTTCCCTATCTTAGGCCTATCAAACAAGGCCTAGGCCTACTTAAAAGCCTACTTCCCTATTTTAGGTCTATCAAACAAGGCGCAGACCTACTTAGAGGCCTAGTTCTCTATTTCAGGCCTGTTGGTCCAGGCCTTCATCTAGGCCTATCTCCTCACCGTATGATCACAAAACGACACATTTCCCTGCGCGGTGTCCACATTATACGTCGTCACACATATCCAACTCAAATGCGGTGACCATTGAACTATCGATGGTCGCATTTTCTAATTTAAATTTAAAAAATATTTTTTTTTTTAAATTAGAAAGAGAGAAATAAAAAGAAAAGGTTAAAAGTGGTGTGTGTATGCTGGTTACCATGGTTACCAAACAAATTGCGCGTAAGGTTTGGTGTTTTGTGTGTAACCGAAAAAAGGGGGAAGAGAGGGGACCGAAAACGTGGCCTAGATTAATCCACGTCATGAGGTTGGAACCTGAACCTATTCAAAAAATGGGATGTTCATTTATTGATTATAAAATTTCGAGCATTCGTCGGTGGTTAAAATGAGTGATGGTAGGACTACTGTAGGAGTACTGTATGGAGACTACTGCAGAGGATTATTGCAGATTACGCTGATAAAAAACAGAATGTTGAAATAGAAGAGCATAACGTACGTAAGGAGCTAAGAAAACCTAAATGAGAGAAAAAAATTTAGAAAAAAGAGGAGGAGGATAAGAAAGACGCGGGGGATGACAAGAAGGATGATCATGACGTGGCGCCGAGTAAAATTGGGGAAGTGAAGGATTGTGTGGAGGATGAGGCGCTTATCAAATCACTCCAACAACTCGCATTTTATCATGGTTTTTTGCCGCGCGAAGATTTGCGCAATTTATTGCGCAATGATGGTGATTATTTGATACGTGTCAGCGAGGTGACAACGGCGAAGAATGATGCCAAAGAGATCAAGAGGGATATCATATTATCGGTTTTCGAATGCGCATTACCGAATGGCCCGCTTGGTGGGACTATGGCGGGTGGTGGAGCTGACGAGAATAAGGATCAGAAATCGGAGGCGGGCACCACGTTTGAGGGAAAGTTGAGGAATATGGTGGTTCGACGATACAATGGCAGGTTTGGCATTGAGTTGTCGATTTCGTTTGAGAATATTGGCGATTTGTTGACGCATTATCATCAGTTTAACACGTCGGATGTGAGTGGAGAGGATTCTGAAGCCTAGATTCAGAAAGCTCTGGATTTTCCTTAGTGTTCTGAAACTGGACAGAATCAGATTCATATTCAGAATCCAATTCTGAAGCTTTAATTCAAGAGAGACGTCTTCACATTCTTTCTTGTTATGAATCTCTCGACAGATTCAGATTCTCTTTCAGAATTCCGGGTTCCGATTCCGAAGCTCCCATGTTCAGGATTCTTAAGTTAGACATCTGAAGTTTGACAGATTCAGATTCCTATTCAGAATCTAAGATTCTCATTTTCAAGCTTACAATATCAGGATTCTGAAGTGCAGGTTCTGAAGACCAACACCTGAACAAGAATCCCAGAATCGCATTCTGAAGAATCGATTCTTAGAACTCTAGAATCCGGGTTGTGAAAGACGTCATCTGAATCTCAACAGCTCCAGATTCCCATTCAGAATCGCATTTTGAAGTTAGGTCTCTGAAGAAGGTCATTTGAGATTCCAGAGCTCCAGAATCTCATTCAGAATCCGATTTTGAAGCTTCCGTGCTCAAGATTCTGAAACTCCAATTTCGAAGATGGGAATCTGAATCTCAACAGCTCCAGAATCTCATTCAGAATCCCAGATTCACAATCTGAAATTCCGATTCTGGAGGGTTGGCTTCAGGTAATCAGTATAAACTTCTGGAGCCTGATTTTTGATCATTTTTGGGCTCAAAAAAATGCTCAGGATCTCACAAATATTCTAAAAATCTTCATTTTTCTCCAGAAAAAGAATCGTTTCCTCAAAACGCCAGTCAAACTCGCCAGCTGGGAATACAAACACACCGACATCAAACTGGGCGCCCTCCTCGGCGAAGGCGCTTACGGCGAAGTGCGCACCGGAATCCTTCGACGCAAGGGCAAAGACATCGAAGTCGCCGTGAAGCTGATGAAAGGTGGAGACTTGAATAAGGTGAAGATTCGAGAAATGATGAAGGAGGCTCGCTTGATGAGAGCCTTCAAACATCGCAACGTCGTCAGATTCTATGGTGTCGCTGTCGATGAGCAACCTCTCTATATCCTTCTGGAGCTCGTCAAAGGGGGTGGATTGAATAGCTACCTTCAGAAGAATAAGAAGGTGTCAACCTATGATCTAATGAATATGTGCTTGGGCGCGGCTCTTGGCCTACAGTACCTTCACGCCAACAATTGTATTCATCGTGATATAGCTGCTCGCAATTGCCTCTACTCCATCGACAAAGTTGTGAAGTTGTCAGATTTTGGTCTCTCCAGAATTGGCAACGCTTACAAGCTATGCACATCGCAGAAGCTGCCAATCAAATGGCTCGCCGCCGAAACCATTACAACCCTATTTTTCACCTTCAAAACTGATGTTTATAGCTATGGTGTGATGTGCTATGAAATCTTCTCGGAGGGTGATGAGCCCTGGGATAATATCACGAACACGGAGGCGAAGAGAAATGTGGTGACGGGCAAGCATTTGACGATTCCTGATTCATGTCCCGAAAAGTTTAGGACGTTTGTGTATGAGAAGGTGTATGTGAAGGATCCGAAGAGACGTGTCACCATGGATGATGTGGTTAGATTTATGGAACCCATTTTGACAGAGGTTCAGAATGAAGCGGTACGTTTGAACCCTAGATTCTGAAGCCTAGATTCTGAAGCCTAGATTCTGAAGCCTAGATTCTGAAGCCTAGATTCTGAAGCCCAGATTCTGAAGCCTAGATTCTGAAGCCTAGATTCTGAAGCCTAGATTCTGAAGCCCAGATTCTAAAGCGCAGATTCTGAATCCTAGATTCTGAACTCTAGATTCAAAACCCTCGATTCTGAAGCCTAGATTCTGAAGCCCAGAGTTTGAATCCTAGATTCTGAACTCTAGATTCTAAACCCTCGATTCTGAACCCTAGATTCTGAAGCATAGATTCTGAAGCCTAGATTCTGAACCCTAGATTCTGCATCCTAGATTCTGAGATCTAGATTCTGAAGCCTAGATTCTGAACCCTAGATTCTGAAAGCTAGATTCTGAACCCTAGATTCTGAACCCGAGATTCTGAAGCCTAGATTCTGAACCCTAGATTCTGAACCCTAGATTCTGAACCCTAGATTCTGAAGCCTAGATTCTGAAGCCCAGATTCTGAAGCCTAGATTCTGAACCCTAGATTCTGAAAGCTAGATTCTGAACCCTAGATTCTGAACCCTAGATTCTGAAGCCTAGATTCTGAACCCCAGATTCTGAAGCCTAGATTCTGAAGCCTAGATTCTGAACCCTAGATTCTGAAAGCTAGATTCTGAACCTTTCTGAAGCTTTTTTTTTCTGAACCCTAGATTCTGAACCCTAGATTCTGAACCCTAGATTCTGAACCCTAGATTCTGAACCCTAGATTCTGAACCCTAGATTCTGAACCCTAGATTCTGAACCATAGATTCTGAAACTCAGATTCTGAAGCCTAGATTCTGAACCCCAGATTCTGAAGCCGAGATTCTGAAACCCAGATTCTGAACCCTAGATTCTGAACCCTAGATTCTGAACCCTAGATTCTGAACCCTAGATTCTGAAGCCTAGATTCTGAAGCCCAGATTCTGAAGCCCAGATTCTGAAGCCCAGATTCTGAAACCCTAGATTCTGAAGCCTAGATTCTGAACAGAAGTCATCTGGAATTTTCAGCATTCAGAATCCATGTAGTAAAATCTTTAATATTTCAGCCTCTTTTAGGTTCTCTTGAGAAAAGTCTATAATTATTTGAGATAATTCAGAATCTCACCAAAACCAATCTAGAATTTTCGGAATCCGTGTAGTGGTACCTTCAAGATTCAGAAGTCTTTGGAATAGTCTAGAATAAATTCAGAAGATCATCTAGAAGTCGTCTTTTGTAGAATAATCAGGATTCAGCATCCATCTTCAAGATTTGGTCATTTTTAGGTTGAACCCCTCAGTTTAGGCACCATTTAGAAGTTTCGAAACCGATTTTAGACCCTTGAACATTTTCAGACGATTCTGAACCCCAGATTCTGCATCCCAGATTCTGCATCCCAGATTCTGAGACCTAGATTCTGAAGCCTAGATTCTGAAACCTAGATTCTGAAGCCCAGAGTTTGAATCTTAGATTCTGAAGTCTAGATTCTAAACCCTCGATTCTGAAGCCTAGATTCTGAAGCCTAGATTCTGAAACCAAGATTCTGAACCCTAGATTCTGAACCCTAGATTCTGAACCCTAGATTCTGAACCCTAGATTCTGAACCCTAGATTCTGAAACCCAGATTCTGAAGCCTAGATTCTGAACCCTAGATTCTGAAGCCTAGATTCTGAACCCCAGATTCTGAAGCCTAGATTCTGAAGCCTAGATTCTGAACCCTAGATTCTGAAACCCAGATTCTGAAGCCCAGATCCTGAATCCTAGATTTTGAACTCTAGATTCTGAAACCCAGATTCTGAACCCTAGATTCTGAACCCTAGATTCTGAAGCCTAGATTCTGAAGCCCAGGTTCTGAAGCCCAGATTCAGAAGCCCAGATTGTGAAATCCTAGATTCTGAAGCCTAGATTCTGAAGCCTAGATTCTGAAGCATAGATTCTGAAGCATAGATTCTGAAGCCTAGATTTTGAAGCCTAGATTCTGCATCCTAGATTCTGAGATCTAGATTCTGAAGCCTAGATTCTGAAGCCTAGATTCTGAAGCCTAGATTCTGAAACCCAGATTCTGAACCCTAGATTCTGAACCCTAGATTCTGAACCCTAGATTCTGAACCCTAGATTCTGAACCCTAGATTCTGAACCCTAGATTCTGAACCCTAGATTCTGAAACTCAGATTCTGAAGCCTAGATTCTGAACCCTAGATTCTGAAAGCTAGATTCTGAACCCTAGATTCTGAAGCCTAGATTCTGAAGCCTAGATTCTGAAGCCTAGATTCTGAACCCTAGATTCTGAACCCTAGATTCTGAACCCTAGATTCTGAAGTCAATAATCCCTCCTTATTTCCAGGAAAAGGCAAAACTCGAAACACGTTCCGTAATGGGTGGTGTGCCCGCCGCCGAAAACCTCCGATCCAAAATCACCACCAAAAAACGTGGCCATCAGAAGGTGAACCAACAGCGAAGAAACTCGCACCCCGGAAATCACAATATGATTGAGAAGTGAACACAAAAAAATATAAATCCATTTTTTTTTTTAATCCGCGCTCTATATTTTTACCGTTTTTATTGTTCTATGTGTATTTTTTCAAATATGTATTATCGATTTTTTATATTTTTCACATTTTTATTATTTGGTGATTCTTTAGCTGCTGTTACGCTGAATTTGGATACTATTAGTAAGAACCTATGAAATCCCCTTAATACCCCCAAAGGTTCCAGAGCAAATGAGACCCACAGTACCCTCTACAGTACCCTCTACAGTAACCCAGTGCAACGCGGGGTGCTTAACCGGATGGGTTCCTTATTCGGGGAATTGCTATAAAAAATTTGAGGCCAATGTGACGCAAGGTGTCGCTGAGAAGAGTTGTATTAGCTATGGAGCGCATTTGACCTCGATTGAGTCGGGTCTTGAAGCGAAGGCGTTGAAGTGTACGGTACCATAGGGTGTTCAAAACTAGGCACCTAAAAAACGGTGAATTTCAGACCTCATTCTAGAAGCTCCACTTTTCAGCACCGAATTGAGCACATTTTTGAGCTCGAGCCAAATGGCGTGGATTGGGTTGAGCAAGAAGGTGAGATTACTGTAGTTTGTATACGGTAGGTTTTGTGTGTTGTATTGTAGAAAAATGGCGCGTGGACGTGGACGGATTCGTCGGAGGTGTTGTATACGAATTTGCCGTCGGGCGAGTCGACGACTGCCAAGTCGTGTGCTACGGTGAGTTTGATTCTGAAGCCGAGATTCTGAAACCCAGATTCTGAAGCCTAGGTTCTGAACCCAGATTCTGAAGCCTAAATTCTGATGCCCAGATTCTGAAGCCCAGATTCTGAATCCTAGATTTTGAACCCTAGATTCTGAAACCCAGATCCTGAACCCCAGATTCTGAAGCCTGTAATCTGAATCCTAGATTCTGGACCCCAGATTCTTCACCCTATATTTCGAACCATAGATTCTGAAACCCAGATTCTGAAGCCCAGATTCTGAAGCCTGTAATCTGAATCCTAGATTCAGAATGCCAAGATTCTGAATCCTAGATTCTGGACCCCAGATTCTTCACCCTAGATTCTGAAGCTCAGATTTCGAACTCTAGATTCCCAACCCTAGATTCTGAAACCTAGATTCTGAATCTTACTATCTGAACCCCAGATTGTTGAACCTAAAATCTGAAACCCAGATTCTGAACCCTAGATTCTGAACCCTAGATTCTGAATCCCAGATTCTGAACCTTAGATTCTGAACCCCAGATTCTGAAGCCTAGATTCTAAACCCTGGATTCTAAACCCTAGATTCTGAAATCTAATTTCTGAACCCCAGATTCTGAACTCTAGAATCTGATCCTCCGATTTTGAACCCTAGATTCCAAACCCTAGACTCTGAACCCCAGGTTCTGAACCCCAGATTCTGAAGCCTAGATTCTAAAACCTAGATTCTGAACCCCAGATTCTGAAACCTAGATTCTGAAGCCCAGATTCTAAACCCTACATTCTGAAGCCTAGATTCTAAAACCTAGATTCTGCACCCCAGATTCTGAAACCTAGATTCTGAAGCCCAGATTCTAAACCCTAGATTCTGAAACCCAGATTCTGAACCTTAGATTCTGAACCCCAGATTCTGAACCCTAGATTCTGAACCCTAGATTCTGAAGCCTAGATTCTGAAGCCTAGATTCTAAACCCTGGATTCTAAACCCTAGATTCTGAAACCTAATTTCTGAACCCCAGATTCTGAACTCTAGAATCTGATCCTCCGATTCTGAACCCTAGATTCCAAACCCTAGACTCTGAACCCTGGGCTCTGAACCCCAGATTCTGAACTCTAGAATCTGATCCTCCGATTCTGAACCCTAGATTCCAAACCCTAGACTCTGAACCCTGGGCTCTGAACCCCAGATTCTGAACCCTAGATTCCAAACCCTAGACTCTGAAGCCTAGGTTCTGAACCCCAGATTCTGAAGCCCAGATTCAAAACCCTAGATTCTGAAACCCTAGATTCTGAACCCTAGGTTCTGAACCCCAGATTCTGAAGCCTAGATTCTGGAACCTAGATTCTGAAGCCCAGATTCTGAAGCCCAGATTCTGAAGCGCAGATTGTGAATCCCAGATTCTGAACCCGAGATTCTGAACCCCAGATTCTGAACCCTAGATTCTGAACTCCAGATTCTGAACCCTAGATTCAGAAACCTGAACAGTGAAGTCTATCTGCATCTCTTCAGCTCACACACTATCTTCTTTCTTCTTTTCTCTGTGTCTCGTTCACAAGTACACTCTCTAACCAATCTAACTATTTTGCGTCTCTCAAAACCACCTGCTCTCTCATAAATCAGTTGTCTGGATCTCTCCCATTGAGAAACACTCTATCATTGCTATGCTTTCTCTGCGTTTCTCTCTACCTCCCTTTAAGCTTATTCCTTTTTTGCAGATCAACGGAACTCGTTGGCTCCCAACCACATGCTCATCGACCGCATTAGCCTACATCTGTAAAATGTCGTCCTCGTTGTAATGAGTTCAAAAAAAAAGTTGAAAACTAACTAATTTCCTCCCTTTTTCAAGAATGAATTATTCAGAACAGAAAAAAAAGTTGATGATTAACCAAAAAAAGAAGAAGAAGAAGAAGATATCACACACACAAAAAATATTGTTATTATTTTTCGCGCATTTTTCGTCTTTTACGGGATTGGCAAAGCGTCAACAAGAAGGTTGTCTAAAAGGACACAACTAATTGTGATTTTTGACGTCTTCCGATGAGGTTCTCCAGTTTGGGGGGGGGGGAAGGCGAGAAACGAAAAACACTAGCATATTCATGGTTTTCCCTGTGGATGTACTTATTTTTGGGTATTTTTTGGTGTCATCAATCATAAGTTTGCGGGTTCGTTTTCACCCGAAAAATCGTATTTTTTTTGTTTTTTTGGAAGTGAGGGAGAGAGAGAGTGTTAGAATTGGAGAGACGCAGATAAACCTTGTCATATTTTTCTAACAAGTAACTGGATTGGGCCGTCATTTTTTGGCAGCCATGTTTTTGACAAGCAGGCATGGCTTGAGAGTATCTTGTTCGGTCTAGTCACGGCTCCTTGACAGTTTTATATCGTGTCAAGCAGCGGCTCCTTGACAGTTTTATATCGTGTCAAGCAGCGGCTCCTTGACAGTTCCTTTTTCTGCCAAGCAGCGACTCCTCGACAGTTCAGTCTCCTACCAAGCAGCGGTTCCTTGAATTTTTATTTTGTCAAGCAGCTGCTTGGCAAATCTACTTTCTGTCAAGCAGTGCCACCTTAATAGTCTCATTTTCTGCCAAGCAGCTGCTCCTTAACACCCTTACCTCGTGTCAAGCAGCGGTCCCTTGACAGTGCAATCTACTGCCAAGCAGCTACTCCTTAACAGCCTCACCTCGTGTCGAGCAGCGGTCCCTTAACAGCTTTATTTTCTGCCAAACAGCTACTCCTTAACAGCCTTACCTCGTGTCAAGCAGCGGACCCTTGACAGTGCAATCTACTGCCAAGCAGCTACTCCTTAACAACTTTACCTAGTGTCAAGTAGCATCTACTTGACAGTCAATGCAATCTACTACCAAGCAGCTACTCCTTAACAGCCTTCCCTAGTGTCGAGCAGTGCCACCTTAATAGTCTCATTTTCTGCCAAACAGCTACGCCTTAACAGCCTTACTTCGTGTCAAGCAGCGGTCCCTTGACAGTGCAATCTACTGCCAAGCAGCTACTCCTTAACAGCCTCACCTCGTGTCGAGCAGCGGTCCCTTAACAGCTTTATTTTCTGCCAAACAGCTACTCCTTAACAGCCTTTCCTCGTGTCAAGCAGCGGACCCTTGACAGCTATATTTTCTGCCAAGCAGCTGCTCCTTAACGACCCTACTTCGTGTCAAGCAGCGGTCCTTTGACAGCTTCATATCTTTTCAAGCAGCGGACCCTTGACAGCTATCTTTTCTGTCAAGCAATAGCTTCTTGACAGCTCTAAATTCTGTCAAGCAATGGCTTCTTAACAGTGCAATCTACTGTCAAGCAGCTAACCCTTAACAACCCTAACTCCCTACCTAGTGTCAAGCAGCGGATCCTTGACAGCTGTATTTTCTGCCAAGCAGCTAACCCTTAACAGCCTTACCTCGTATCAAGCAGCGGTCCCTTGACAGCTTCATATCTTGTCAAGCAGAGGTTCCTTAAATAATCTAGTGATCTTCTCGCCCTCTTCCCCTCAATGACTTCTCTTTGACATGTACATAAATGTCACTCCACGCTTCAAGTACCATGTGAAACTTTTGAGCTCAAAAGAAAAATGTTGACGTTTCAAAAGTAAGTGCTCATCGTTTTCAATCTAGCAAAAAGTGTTCCAAAATAACAACATATACATATATTTTCCCAAATATCTAAAACAATAACAAAATGAAATTCGAACCGACGCATCGTCGTCGTCGCGTCGTCGCGTCGTCGCTCGTCGCAAATCGGTTTGTTCTCTCATTTTGAATATTGAATGAAGAGAAGAAGAAGAAGAAGAAGAATACTTCTATTATTCTCCCATCTTGTGTATCAAAGATGAGCACACGCCCAGATCGGTCTTGTTTTTCAGCTCCAATTTAGCCCTTTTATGGTGGTGCGTATATTTTTTGTCTCTTTTTTTAAGTATCAAAAAAAAATTGGCAGGTTTTTGCATGATTTCTCTGGGTCTCTTCGAACCTCACACTATCTCGTGTACCTGTTTTCTTTGTGTCTCTCCCATTATGATGCTCTCTCGCCATCTAGATTTCTGTGTGTCTCTTCAAGTCATACACTGTCTCGTGTGATCTGATTTCTCTGGGTCTCTTCAATTTTGCTACTCTCTCATCGTTCATATTTCTCTGTGTCTCTCCAAATCATTGGCTCTCTCAACGTCGGGCTTTCTCTGCGTCTCTTCAAGTCATACACTGTCTCATGTGCTCTGGTTTCTCTGTATCTCTCCTATTATGATGCTCTCTCATCATTTATATTTCTCTGCGTCTCTCCAAATCATACAATGTCTCGTGTACTCCAGTTTCTCTGTGTCTCTCCAAATCATAGGCTCTCTAATCATCTAGATTTATCTGCGTCTCTCCAAATCATAGGCTCTCTCATCATTTATATTTCTCTGCGTCTCTCAAATCATAGGCTCTCTCATCATTCATATTTCTTTGTGTCTCTTCAAATCATTGGCTCTCTCAACGTCGGGCTTTCTCTGCGTCTCTTCAAGTCATGCACTGTCTCATGTGCTCTGGTTTCTCTGTATCTCTCCTATTATGATGCTCTCTCATCATTTATATTTCTCTGCGTCTCTCCAAATCATAGGCTCTCTCATTATTCATATTTCTCTTTGTCTCTCCAAATCATAGGCTCTCTCATCGTTGAGATTTCTCTGGGTCTCTTCAAAAACCACACTGTCTCGTGTACCCTGGTTTCTTTGTGTCTCTCCCATTATGATGCTCTCTTGCCATCTAGATTTCTGTGAGTCTCTTCAAGTCATTCACTGTCTCCTGTGCTCTGATTTCTCTGTGTCTCTTCAAATCATAGGTTCTCTCATTGTCTGGATTTCTCTGCGTCTCTTCAAGTCATACACTATATAACTTCAGTGATTTCTCTGCGTCTCTTCAAATCCCACACTATCTTGTGTACCCTGGTTTCTCTGTGCTCACTATCTCATATGTGTAAATTTTTCTCTATGTCTCTTAATCGTGAACTCTCTCATTTTCTCTGTTTTCTCTGCGTCTCTTCATTTTACTCACTGTCTCATTTTCTCTGTTTTCTCTGCGTCTCTTCACTCCTCAAACTATTTCATATGTTCTCTCTGCGTCTCTTCGAATTGAACACTCTCTCTCTCTCATGTACTCTGTTTTCTCTGCACCTCTTCTAGTCTTACACTCTCTCGTTTTCTCTGCTCTCTCAGCGTCTCTCCAATGTTCTAACTTTCTCGTAAATAACACAGTTTTCTCTAAATCTCCCCAATTAACTTACTATTTCTCACGTGACCGTCGTTTCTCTGCACCTCCTCTAATCTTACACTCTCTCGTTTTCTCTGCTTTCTCAGCGTCTCTCCAATTCTCTCACTATCTCATACGTGAGAATTTTTTTTTATTCTCTCACTGTCTCGTAGAAGACACAGTTTTCTCTAAATCTGTCCTATTTACATACTGTTTCTCACGTGACCCACGTTTCTCTGCCGTCTCTCCAAACCCCACACTCTCTCATCCATCTCGTTGTCTGCACCTCTCTCATACCTACACTATTTCTCACGTGCCCCTCGTTTCTCTGCCGTCTCTCAGAACCCCACACTCCTTCTCGCCACGTTCCAACTTTGCTCCAAAAGAGCCCAATCTAATCAAATGCTCCACAAAAAAGTCCAACCTCTTTTTTTTTTGTTCATTTTATTTCATGTGCTAATCTCATACATAAATTGATTTTCTTTTGCTTTTTCTGACGCATAATTTTTTTTTCTTGTTCATTTTTTTTTATTTTGCTTTAAAAATGACGTGGAATCCTAAACAAACTCGGATTATCTCTGCGTCTCTTAGTCTCATACACTCTCTCATCTCTCCCTACGTGAACCATGTCTTCTCTGCGTCTCTCTTCTCTCTTGCTCTAATCAAACCCAAAAAATAATTGAAAAATATGCGCGTTTCCTGTGCGCCAATAATTTTTCTTATTTTTGCACATTTTTTTGTGTTACACTTTTTGTGTCACTTTCAGCCGCTCCCCTTTAATTCAATTTCAAAGCCCCTCAAAAAATAGGGATTCATTTCAGAGTGCAAACTCTGAAATTTTCTAGAATTTTTTTTCGCTGAAAATACACATGTCCCTGGGGGTGAATGAGCTAAATGTTGTTTTTTGGGAGTATTTTCAGACACTTTTTTTGGGGTCGAAAAATGTTTACTTCAGAAAAAGATATTTACGTGAGAAAATGTGGATATAGCTAATTTTGGATAATCTGTTTCATATGTACATATAATCGTGTGATGAATTTTATTTAATCTCTGAAGATTTCGAAATTTTTCATTTTAGTTTTGATGTGAATATTATTTGATATAAATATATATATTTTCAGATTTGGGTCCAAAAAGTTCGCATTTTTAAGTGTACTTCAAAATTAGGCCAGTTTTTGGTACATAGTTTTTGGTACCCAGTTTTGAGTACCTCTTTTGGGACCAAATAGAAACTAAAGTAATCTCGAAGGTGAATTGTATAATAGGACTACTGTAGTTTCAAATTTTCCAGATTTTAGTTTAGAAATTGTTGTTTTTTATTTTTTAAGGTACCTTTTTTTAGCACTATGGGTACCTTTTTGGGTTCAACTTAGTACAGTGGAAAATATGAATTGTTATGAAGGTTACGTACTTTTGATTTTTGATTATTTTTAAAGGAACATGATTCCAAAAATTGAACTTTTGAAATTACCAAACCTGTTTTTGAATTTTGCAAACCTAAATCTTGAAATTTCAAATCAGGTACTATGAAGGTCCCAAAACAAAAAGGTCCCAAAATAAAATCCTTCTGAATCCTTTTGAATCCCTCTGAATCTCTCTGAATCTCTCTGAATCTCTCTAAATCCTCCTGAATCCCTCTGAATCTCTGTGGATCCTTCTGAATCCCTCTGAATCCCTCTGAATCCTTCTGAATCCCTCTGAATCCCTCTGAATCCCTCTGAATCTCTCTGAATCCTTCTGAATCCTTCTGAATCCTTCTGAATCCTTCTGAATCTCTCTGAATCCATCTGAATCCTTCTGAATCCCTCTGAATCTCTCTGAATCTCTCTAAATCCTCCTGAATCCCTCTGAATCTCTGTTGATCCTTCTGCATCCCTCTGAATCCCTCTGAATCCTTCTGAATCCCTCTGAATCTCTCTGAATCTCTCTAAATCCTCCTGAATCCCTCTGAATCTCTGTTGATCCTTCTGAATCCCTCTGAATCCCTCTGAATCCTTCTGAATCCCTCTGAATCCCTCTGAATCCTTCTGAATCTCTGTTGATCCTTCTGAATCCCTCTGAATCCCTCTGAATCCTTCTGAATCCCTCTGAATCCTTCTGAATCCCTCTGAATCCCTCTGAATCCTTCTGAATCTCTGTTGATCCTTCTGAATCCCTCTGAATCCCTCTGAATCCTTCTGAATCTCTCTGAATCCTTCTGAATCCCTCTGAATCCTTCTGAATCCCTCTGAATCCCTCTGAATCCCTCTGAATCCTTCTGAATCTCTCTGAATCCTTCTGAATCCCTCTGAATCCTTCTGAATCCTTCTGAATCCTTCTGCATCCCTCCGAATCCCTCTAAGATACCAAAAATCGGCCTACAAACTAGTTTACATATCACAAGGTCCCAATATCCTCTAATCAAATTTCCTTTCTCAATTTTACACTTTAAAATTCCCTGCAAAACAACATGAACTTTGCAAAATCCCCAGGATTATAAAACATATTTTTTTTACTTTTTTTCGGTAATTTTTTTCCAAACATCATTTTTCATGTATTATTCATAATATTGTTATGATTATGATGATGATTATTTTTATTTTTTTATTATTTTTTTTGTGAAAAAAGCCAAGCCTAATCTCCCTATCCAAAAAAATCTGTGCTCAAAACGAATAAAAAAAATTCTCTTTTCGGAGCATGATCCTAACCGAGGAGCAACTATGGATCCGTGAATGGGAAGTATCATCGGAGCTGCTCTACTATTCAGTGATTGCGGTCTCCTCGGCTACAGTACCCATTCTTCTGCTCTTGCTCATTTTGATGCGTGCTCACAGGACATCACAATATTTTCCATATATGTGCGCGATTATTTGTGCCAATTTATTGCTGCTCTCCACCATTGTTTTTGTGGTGGTTAAGAATAGTTGGGATTTCTTGTTTGGTGAGTTAGGGGATCTACAGTACCCCTACATCCTGATTTATCTGGGCTTACTGTACCTGACCTTAATATCTCTATTTTTGTCGTTTTGAGATCGTCGAAATCTCTGTGAAACTGGATCTACAGTACCCTTACAGTAACCAAGGTTTTTTGGTACCGTTTTTCAGAAAAGGGGTTCTCTAGTATCTCCTCCTGAGGTACCTCATTGCTTGTAGGATTACTGTACCTGAAAATACCTGGAAGTACCGTAATCCTCTCAAAGTACTGTAACTGGATCTACAGTACCTCTACAGTACCCCTGGCCTTTTTTGTGAGAGTCTGAGTACCGTAATCCTACGAATTTATCGTTTTGAGACCCTAAAGGTAGTTAATCAATAACTTGAACCAGATTATCTTACAGTAATCTAGTTCTAATTTTTTTTTTCGAAGTTCCCCTCGAGACCCATAAGATTACTGTAGGTTCTTTTTGAAAATACCTAAAAATTGGTGTGATCCTGTAATGTACAGTAACCTAGGATTACTGTATATTTTAAAGGTACATCAACACATTAATAATATTTTGATAATGTCTAGAAAACTACAGTAATCTGTGATTCACTAGGACTACTGTACCTACCCTTTTTTTTTAAAGTAATATTGTTGATTTTCAGATATGTTAAGAGTTGCTGTAACTTGAATACAGTAACCTTGACCCATAGTAATCTGAATGGCACTAGGATTACTGTAGCTCAAGGTTTTTTGACCACAAAACTACAGTACCCTAAAAATATATCCCTACAGTAACCCTAGTTAAAGTTAAAGGAACATAAACATTTGGCTTGAGATCCAGAAAAACTACAAATTTGTGGAGGGTTACTGTAGTTTCAATCATGGGCACAGAACTACAGTAATCTTGACATTAGAGCTTTCCTACAGTAATCTGACAGTCTCTAGGATTACTGTACTTTTTTATTCCATCTTAAAGGAACATGGGAACATCGATTACTGTAGTTTTTCTCAGTTTCCACAGTAACCTAGACACCAAAACCTACCTAGAGTATACTGAAATGTACTAGGACTACTGTACTTTCTTATTTCACACGGGAACATGGACTACTGTAGTTTTGCTTAGGTCCACATAAGTACAGTACCTCTACCTCTACACCAATATTTCACAACAGTAAGGCACTGGACTACTGTATTTGAAGAAAACTACAGTAATCCTGAAATATTTGCAGACATTCTCCCCGGTTCAATAGTATGCAAACTGTCCGCCTTCATCGTCAACGCCTCCTCCTGCTTCATCCACTGGACATGGGTCGCCATGTATTCCCAACGATTCCTTCACATCTTCTTCCCTTTACGCAGTCGCCGCAGACTCCCGCGCAACCCCCGCAACACCCTGGCTGTGATTCTGATGACATCGATGCTGCTCCAATCATGGGCTCTTATCACTATCACGGAGATTCGCGAGCAATCCGCCGGCTCGGATTATGATAGGATGTATTGTGGAGAGCATCCGAGCAGTGTGTCGCAGATTATTTTGCTCATGGAGACCACTTCTACATTCTTCATACCATTTGCCTTGACAGTTTTGGCGGATATCTCCGTCTTGGTGCATCGAACACCATGGCGAACACCGTTCAAATTGATATCAGCCGATAATTTACGCATCAATCATCATAGTAGTAGTGAGCACATGAAAATTGTGTCAAAGCTCAATTTGGAGAGCACTGAGAAGCGGAGAGTGGCTGCCATTAAACGATGTCTGATCTCGGCAACAGTTACACTTTTGCTCAATTTGCCCAATTGTTTGCTACAGGTGAGAAAACTTCATGTTAAATTCTGAATCCTTCTGAATCCTTCTGAATCCTTCTGAAGCCTTCTGAATCCTTCTGAATCCTTCTGATGCCTTCTGAATCATTCTGATGCCTTCTGAATCATTCTGATGCCTTCTGAATCATTCTGATTCCTTCTGAATCCTTCTGAATCCTTCTGAATCCTTCTGAAGCCTTCTGAATCCTTCTGAATCCTTTTGATGCCTTCTGAATCCTTCTGATGCCTTCTGAATTCTTCTGAATCCTTCTGAATCCTTCTGAATCCTTCTGAATCTCTCTGGAATTCTGAATCTGAATCTATGTTCTTAATTCTGAATCTGAATCTGAATCTCTCTGGAATCCTGAATCTGAATCTCTCTGGATATCTGAATCTGATTCTTTGTAGAATCCTGAATCTGGATTCAAGTTCTTAGGTCTGAATCTGAATCTGAATCTGAGTTCTTAATTCTGAATCGGACCCTGAATATCTCTGGAATCCTGAATCTGAATCTCTCTGGAGTTTTGAATCTGATTTTCTGTAGAATCCTGAATCTGAATGCGAGTTCTCAATTCTGACTTCTGAATCTTATTCTCTCTGGAATCCTGAATCTGAATCCGAGTCCTCAATTCTGAATCTGAATATCTCTCGAATCCTGAATCTGAATCCGATTTCTCAATTCTGAATCTGAATCTCGCTGGAATCCTGAATCTGAATCCGAGTTCTTAATTCTGAATCTTAATCTATGTTCTTCATTCTGAATCTGAATCTGAATCTGAATCTGAATCCAAGTTCTTAATTCTGAATTTGAATCCGATTTCTTTATTCTGAATCTGAATCTCTCTGGAATCCAGAGTCTGAATCTGAGTTCTTAATTCTGAATCGGACCCTGAATATCTCTGGAATCCTGAATCTGAATCTCTCTGGAGTTTTGAATCTGAATCTCACTTGAATCCTGAATCTGAATCCGAGTTCTCAATTCTGAATCTGAATCTGAATCTCGCTGGAATCCTGAATCTGAATCCGAGTTCTTTATCCTGAATCTTAATCTATGTTCTTCATTCTGAATCTGAATTTGAATCTGAATACAAGTTCTTAATTCTGAATCTGAATCCGATTTCTTTATTCTGAATCTGAACCTCTCTGGAATCCAGAGTCTGAATCTGAGTTCTTAATTCTGAATCGGACCCTGAATATCTCTGGAATCCTGAATCTGAATCTCTCTGGAGTTTTGAATCTGAATCTCACTTGAATCCTGAATCTGAATCCGAGTTCTTAATTCTGAATCGGACCCTGAATATCTCTGGAATCCTGAATCTGAATCTCTCTGGAGTTTTGAATCTGAATCTCACTTGAATCCTGAATCTGAATCCGAGTTCTCAATTCTGAATCTGAATCTGAATCTCTCTGGAATCCAGAGTCTGAATCTGAGTTCTTAATTCTGAATCGGACCCTGAATATCTCTGGAATCCTGAATCTGAATCTCTCTGGAGTTTTGAAACTGAATCTCACTTGAATCCTGAATCTGAATCCGAGTTCTCAATTCTGAATCTGAATCTGAATCTCGCTGGAATCCTGAATCTGAATCCGAGTTCTTTATCCTGAATCTTAATCTATGTTCTTCATTCTGAATCTGAATTTGAATCTGAATACAAGTTCTTAATTCTGAATCTGAATCCGATTTCTTTATTCTGAATCTGAATCTCTCTGGAATCCTGAATCTGAATCCGAGTTCTTTATCCTGAATTTGAATCTGAATCTCGCTGGAATCCTGAATCTGAATCCGAGTTCTTTATCCTGAATCTGAATCTCACTAGAATCCTGAATCTGAATCCAAGTTCTTGATTCTGAATCTGAATATGATTCTTTTTGTAGTCCTGAATCTGAATCCGAATTCTGAATACTGACTTCTGAATCTGAATCTCTTTGGAATCCTGAATCTGAATCCGAGTACGTAATTCTGAATCTCACCCTGAACATGTCTTGATCCTTCTGAATCCCTATGGATCTTTCTGAATCCCTCTGAATCCTCCTGAATCCTTCTAGATCCTTCTGAGTCTTTCTGAATCCTTCTGAATCCTTCTGAATCATTCTAAATCCTGTTTCCAGGTTATCGACGAGTTCACATCCATCCAGAACCACCCTCAAATCCTGATTCGCCGCCTCTACCTTCGAGCCGACGCACTTTGTTATATCCTCTATCTCCTTCAGTTCCCCCTAGTACCCCTAAACATGTATTTCCTACGACAGAATATTACCAGAAGCTCCAAGTTAGTTACCTCTCAAGTTAAACACCCTCCTGTTTTTTTTTTCAGAAAGTTGAAGGAGAAGATTTCGATGCAACATGAGTGGAGCAAATCGTTCCAGGTTGAGATGAATGAGGCGAGCAGGAACACTTTGTTATCATAATAGATATCATTTTTTTTTTTGGAATTACGGGTTTTCAAATCGGATAAATGTTTAGACCATATCTTCATAGTTTTTGGGACTTTTTCTGGGACACAAAAAAGGTCCAAAAATTGCTTAATTTGGAACCTTAATTCGTGTCAAAATAGAACCCTTTTTTGACCCATTTACATAAATTCTAGATTTTAGAATTTTAAGGGTTCCTTTTCGGGTCCAACTTAGAACAGTGGAAGTTATTTCAGTTCACCTACAGTAATCTGGAAGAACTGTGTTATACAGTAATCTAAGTTTTTTCTTTAAAGGAGCATGTACTCAGTCCGACGATCAAAGTTCTAATAATCGTAGTAATACTAGTAGTAAGCAAATTCGTTTAAAAAAAATCCAATTTAGAAATACCTAATTGTAGTTTTTGTGTGTACTTTGTTCCGGTTTTGCATCTCTATTGAGTCACCGACAACTCATGGGTTTTGGACATGGGTTATAGTAAATGATTCATTAACACAATTTAACCTCGGTGCACACAT